>JAOTAW010000202.1:31047299-31058545 GCA_025629945.1 Erythroxylum savannarum
TATTGATGTTGTATTTATGGCTTGGAATGCCATTAGTGTAATGAAAGCATTAATTCATAATATGTATGAATTATGAATTGTGTATGGAATTGAGATGGATTTATATATGGAATGAATTATGGATATGAAATATGGAATTGTGTATGAATAGGAAATGTGAATTTGTGTATGCGAGCTAGTATATGGGATTGAGATATGAGAATGATTAGATTTGTATATGAGGAATTTAAATGGATTGAGGAATTGAAATGCTTTGTATGAGAATAAGAATAAGAATGAAGAGTAATGGAAAAAAAATACATTGATTCGGATAGGTTTAGTCTTAAGGTTTCCAACGCGACGCTTCGCGACGCTTTCTAAAGTCTTTTTTGAGATATTTGTTTCGGATGTCGGAAATTTGTTCAGTTCGATTTGACCAGTTTGTTTGCTTCCGCTTTATGATTTCCGATTCGATTTGGTTCTTCGCTTTGTGATCCGTTCTTTCGGATTTCACTCTCTTTGATTTCGCTTTCGCCTCTTGTGGTTTATTGACTTTGAATTCGAGGTTGGGTTCCGGAAACGGGTCCCAACAACTAAAATGAATAATACGTTTTATAATTTTGATTAAAAATAAACTCTTTCATTTTATGATAAAGATTATTTCGACGATATTTGAATTTTTTATTTGTAATTTAATTTTTGTTGGAAAATAAACTTGTTTTTATTTTATGACAATACAAGAAAAATCATCGTGTAGTGACGGAAATTAACAACAGAAGACGTTTGTATTCTGTCGATAATATTAATTAATGACGGAAACAACCGACGAACAAACGCGTCGTTAAACTGCTGTAGGTAAATTTACCTACGGACTTATTATATCATGATAAAGATTATTTTAAAGATGTTTTGAATTTTTCTTCTTTGTAATATAAAGATGTTTTGTTGAAGATTCTTAGTTTGACTTTCATGTGCAATTTGGAATGTGTGTTCTAATCTCTCAAGTCAAAATAGTTATATCTATTTTAATCAAAATAAAAAAGTAGTTATTAATTTGGCATAAATATTCTGTTTCCATGTAAGCATTAACCAAACTAAATTTGTTTAAGGACCTCTCTCCTAGATTGGATTGATTCAAGTCAATCTTGATAGCCATAATTTACTTCTGCAATGAACTGACCAAATCATGTCCAGATTCTGATAAATGAACCACTTTGAAATGGTCATTACTCATTATACTATGTATTAAATTCTCTATATATACCACACAACATTTGCTGTGCATATACTAAGACCAACCTAAAAAGTTAACCATGTCTCACCGTGTCCTTGTACTCTCCTTGCTACTAACTCTAACAACCCTTCAAGGCCTTCATGCAGTGGACTACTCCGTGACCAACAACGCCGTAAGAACCGACGGTGGAATCCGTTTCAATAGAGAGATTGGTGATCAATACAGCCTGCAGACACTATCAGCTGCGAGTAACTTCATATGGATGCTATTCCAGCAAAATAACCCGAAAGACAGAAAAGATGTGCAGAAGGTGAGCATGTTTATCGATGACATGGATGGTGTGGCCTATGCTGTTAACAACGAGATTCACGTTAGCGCAAATTATATTGGAAACTACACGGGTGATGTGAGAAGAGAAATTACTGGGGTACTTTACCATGAAATGACACACATATGGAAATGGAACGGCAATGGTCAAACACCTGGAGGATTGATTGAAGGAATAGCTGATTTTGTGAGACTGAAAGCTAACTATGCGCCTAGTCACTGGGTGAAACCAGGACAAGGTGACAGGTGGGACCAAGGGTATGATGTTACCGCTAGGTTTTTGGACTATTGTAATAGTCTCAGGAATGGATTTGTTGCTCAACTGAATAGGAAGATGAGAAGTTGTTACAATGTTCAGTATTTTGTTGATCTGTTAGGGAAGAATGTGGATCAGCTCTGGAGGGATTATAAGGCTAAGTATGGAAGTTAAAAGACCAGAAACTTAATAATGACTGATGTATTTCTGTTATGTATTTCGAAGACCAGAAACTTAATAATGACTGATGTATTTCTGTTATGTATTCGAAGACCAGAAACTTAATAATGACTGATGTATTTCTGTTATGTATTCGTTATACATCCATTATCTAAGTATAAAGTTTGAATAAGTTCCTCATCAGATATGATTGAAGTTTCCAAATGTTTCTTGGACAGAATAGTTTTTATCTGCCCTTTTTTGCTTGTTTTAAATGTAAATTTCTTCTAAACTTGCTGCGTTTCTGACTCAGGTGACAAATTTGGACTATAGCAATATAATACTGAACTGCCTTCGTGAATTGAATTTGATTAAGGTAGTTCCTAATGTTAGCCATATAAAAAGCCACGAGCAGAAAGCGTTGGTATAATTGGATCCCAGTTCCATTTAACGTACCCATTGCTCATTGGTCTTATATGAGCTATAGTTGCTGAACGTAGTGGGTGACAAAAATATTTGCAAGTGATTCTCTTTATTGATTCGAGTCATATTGCATTATCTTTGTGATCTTGAGTTTTCGATCTGCATTCCATTGAAGACAGTAATAAAACTGCATTCCATAAAGAATACACAAGTGAAAAATGCATGCTCCACAATATTTAATGTTCATGCCTTAGTGTTGGAAATTGACATTTTTCGCAAAGTATCGTTTTAATTAAAAAGATGCAATTGATAGATCAACATCTCAAGTTATATTTAAATCGCCAATAAACAAGTGGCTGGACGGCAGATTGGTTGAATGAACAGGTCCATTTGTTGTGCAGACCATAATATGGTAGAATCACCAAATGACGGATCAGGAGAGCAACAAAGCAACAGACGGCTGAGTATCAGATTCACAGATACTATTTTCTTAAAAACTAGAACAGAAGTCAATTTGATGGGTGCCTTTTTTGCCTGTTTTAAATACTATTTTCTTCTAAACTTGTTATATTCCTTGCTTAGGTAGCAAATTTGGCTGCGAGAAGTTATGTTCTGCTCATTCCTAAAACGATTAAGATCCTCACACTCTTCATTAAATTAACAAATCTCCCTACCACTGTAGTCAGCTTAACATGTAAGACATTCATTGGATCGATTAAGTTTAGCGTACTTGTATACATGATTGTTTTCCGTAAGATGTTGATGTTCTTGATGCAAGTTTATTTCCTCCCTTCTTCTTGAACTTTTAACGGTTTCTCCAATAGTTAAGATAACATTTCATAAGTTTCATTATATTTTCGATTCTTGACTTGATAAATTTTTGAAGGACTTGTTCCACAGGACATAAAATTTGATTTCCAATATAATAACAAGCTAAACTTTGGTCAAACGAATTTGAGATCAAGTATCAATTATTCAGGCAGTTAAAATATTAATGTCATTTTATTCTTTTGTAATATTGTACTGCCGACGTCTATTGAATTTCTCATAATGTTCGGATCGAAAGTTAAATTGATAAAATAAGAAATTTAAAGTTTAAAAGGTCCAAAAGGTATTAAACAGCTATAAAATCGATTAAAAATTGAATAAAATTAAAGAATTTGAAATATGATTGAAAGAGATTGTTCTTACCATCGAAGAATTTTAAGTTTAGTTGAAAAAAAAAGATCACTACAAGAAAAGAACAAAATAGCGAAGAAAGTTTACCGACCGAAAATTTTCCATCGGTAATTACCAACGGAAATACGATATGCGTCGACAATGTCGGTTGGAAAATAAACTTTAGCGGTGGGATAAAATCCGTCGGTAAATGTCGTTGTAATTTGTCGTCTTTCAACTCAACGAAAACGACATCGTTTGGTTATCCCGAAATGACGTCGTTAGCGGTAAATCGTCGGTATAGGTTTAACGTTTTTCACCGACGGAAAAGGATATCTGTCGAAAAAAACCCGAATAATCTACTGACGGTTATTGGAAAACCGTCGGTATATGTTTACGTTTTTCACCGATGGAAAAAGATATCCGTCGGAAAAAAAACCTGAATAATCTACCGATGGTTATTGGCAAACCGTCAGTATATGTCTATGTTTTTCACCGACAGTTTATCAGAAACCATCTGTATCTACACCGACGGAAGCGTTCTTTCCGTCGGTAAATATACCGATAGAAACTAGATTCCGTCGGCACAATTTACTGACAACGGATTTAGCGATAGAAGTGTCCGTTGGGAAATTATATTACCAACAGAAGTTAACATTTTCCGTCAGTAATTTTTATCGGTGAACACCCTTTTTCTTGTAGTGGATATTGTTAAATGAAAAATAAATTATTTATTTTATTTTATAAAAACTTATTAATTTAAAAAAATTGACCGATTAATTAATAACTGATTAGTTTTAATAACCAGAGTTATTAAAATAATTCCACCTATAAAGTTAAAAATGAATCAAAAAGTTAGACGATTCAAGATTTTTGCGATTAAAATGATTCATTAGTCAAGTTTTTAATCATTAATATTTTCTATTCTAAGCTATATACATTAATTTGACCTCAAATTTAAGTTTAGATTTTCTTAACCAAATTTTAAGTTTTGGATTAAATATCCAATTTAGACTAAAATTGGGGTTTCAACTTAAAATCGGATTAGAATTTTTGAACTTTTACAGGATTAAATCTATCTCAAAATTTGATAGAATTAAGTTTTGTTTATTAACTTCAATTTAAGCTTGAAATTTTGGTACCAAGTCTATGTATATTTACTTGTATTTAGACTTTAAAAAAAATAGGACAAGCAATATTGACGAGTCTATCCACCATGAAAGGTCACGGGCAAAGAGCGGCGGTATAATTGGATCCCAGTTCCATTCATTTTCCATTGAAGTGATTGATAAAAGTCGGTGCCCCAGTCTTTTACAGTTGACTTCTCTTTATTGGCTTGAGTCATACTGCACTATACAACACCACTTGTACTTCATTGTTTCATACTCACTTAAATTAAACCGAATTTATCTTTAACTTAAATTAATTCTAATTTTAGATTAATCCTAAATCACTTTAATTAGGGTTAAATAATTTTAATTTTACGTTTAACTTAATTAACTATAATTTCTAAATGATCCTAATTATCTATAACTAACCACAATTTAGAATTCTCAATATTAAAAATATGATATATTGTACTCAATTATCTCTTATGATTTGTTTTGCTTTGAAGCTCATGTATGGAGTCGTATGTTGCTCCAATTCAATGACACCTAGCTTTGGATGTGACAAATTCTGCTGGAGCAATTTCTGTTTTGCTCATTCTTCACTTTGCTCTCTTCTCTCCACTGAAATTCTCTTACTCCCGGTCTCAACTTCTGGAACTTTGCTGAATCTTGGATCATTATCTTTGTAAGTTATTTCATCAAGAAGTAGGTCTTGTAACTTTATGTATTATTATCTAGTTGGTGCTGAAAGTTGCATCTTAATCATAGGTATATGTTGATTGCTTGGAAGCTTAGTTTAGCTTGATTTTGGAGTTGTTCTTTGAAGTTTAAAGAGGTGAGGGAATACCAAACTTGATTTCATGTTAGAATATGTATTGTTTGATGTTTGAAGTGGATAAATGTGTACTAAATTAATGAAGAATTGAGGTTAGAAACTTGAAACATGCTGGATACTTGTTAGAAGGAGTGGTTCCACTGAACAGGCATCGGTATTTTAACCATATCTTGACCTTTGGACATCAAAATGAGATGATTTTAAATTCAGATTAAAATAGATACATATATCTACAACTTTCATAAAGGAATATAATATGATTTCTATCACTAAGGGTTTTGAAATTTGGATTGAAGTTGAGTTCTAGTTGTTGTCCACGGTTGAGAACAGTCTGTAGTATTTTAGGTATACCTAGCTTTTATTTACATCTTTTAAAGTATGAAGATGGAATTGTGTAGAAATACAAATCAATGTTTATATATATATATATACAAACTCATCAAAATTGTTCTATACATATATGAACCATCATCAATATGCTCACTCCAGTTAGAACACAAAGTCAAGTATATAACCAATTTTAAGAAGTTTAACACATCATCCAATATCAAATCCCACATCACTTTTTGTCATATTTCATCTAGTATAAGTATAACTTGTATACAAACATTTCGTAACACTATTTTAGAATAATCCATTAATTCATCGCAATCATTCATATGATACATATAAAGTTATATATGCAAATTATGCACACGTGACTCCATTTGCATTTTACTTTGTTATAACTGAGCGCCTATTTATTGTCCCGTATCCGTTGTGAATATTGGGCTCATTTTATTTACTGTCCCGTATCCGTTGTGGATACCGGGTTCATTATTAACTGAGCCTATGGCTCTTTGTGCATAATTCCTGAGCTTAAAGCTCTTTTTCACGTTGCTCACACTGGTCACAATTCCTTTTTCTGATCATACATATCAATGTAATGGAATGCATCAATTCATATAATATGCTATCAATACTTTTCATTCAATATGTTTATGTCATTTATCACATTCTTCGGACCTGAGTCCGACATTCAACACTCAGTTAAGTACACATTCCATATTACACATACAATTTGAAAACACTTCTATATACAGTCCCAAGTATCAAACTCCTCGGACCAACAATGTTCAGAATTATAGCAATCATATAAGTAATCGTTCAATAACTTAAAGTTAACCAAAAACAATTCAATCATAGTGAGAAACATTTAGGTTAACTCATAGTACGCTCCAGATAAGCTATTACCTTGATGATCCGGCAATGTTTGGATGATGACGATCAACTTGTGTGTCTAAAGTCATGTAATACACACATAGTTCACGTATTACTAAGTTGTTCAATCAAGTGAATATCCAATAATGCCTATGTATATATGTCATGTTCAATGTATGCTCAATTAGCTTTTTGGGTATGTATCCTTATTCACAATCTGGACCATTCAAATATCATAACTTGTATATAACTAGTTGCAATTAAGTTTATACCTTAAGTAAATTTGATTACACTAAATTCATCATTCATACATTTACTAACCCTTTTCTAGAAATATATTCACACAAAATTTTCCCAATTCTCATTCATTTATACCTAATACACATTACTCATATCCAGTGGATGATGTTTGCATTCATAAGAACACTTTTATACCTTTAACAACTCAAAATTTCCAAATTTAAACACATTGATATCAAGACAATCCATTCCTTAAGTTATAACATCAATTAACAACCTAAACTATCAAACCCTTAACCAATTAATCAAGCAATTATCTAAGTCCATTTCAAGACCAATCAAATCCAAATGCACTAAAGTAAAGTAACTTATCCTCATGTGGTTCAACAATTACACAAAACATAAATTTTTCATTTCAAAGCATTGCCCACGACTGTGGGGGACCTTCCCACAATCGTGGGATGAGTGCCCTAAAGTGCACTATCCAAAGTGCACTATCCAATTTCCCTTAATATCAAAACATCTTGATATTAGTCCATTAATTATATCTCAATTATACCTTAATTATACTTCAATTTCTCATCAATTTCATCTCTAATTCCAACTCAAAATCATTCAATTGGACTATTGTAATGGTCTGAGCGATGGATTTGTGGCTCAACTTAACGAGAAGATGAGAAGTAGTTACAGTGCTCAGTATTTCGTTGATCTGCTTGGCAAGGGCATGGATGAGCTCTGGAGTGATTACAAGACTCCAACGGAGATAGTTGCAAATGCTTTCTGAGACTGAAGACTGAACTGTTATCTGCTTTTTATTGCTAAATTTTATCTGCTTTTTACATATTCTTTAAAATAAAACTAAAATTTAATGAATATATAATAATTATTAAAAATTAGAAATTAAAGTAAAAAAGACACAAATTAGGGTCTAATGTAATTAACTATGATGTACTTTTATTCGCATCAATTGCAGCTCTTTTTATGCAATTTTATTACAGAATAATGCAGTTAATAAGGGTTTTACAAAGTAAAATATTTTAAAATAAAAAGGTTTATTTGAAGAATAGATAAATAATAATAAATAGTTTACTTAATTAATTAACAAAATAAAAAATATTTAAATTTTAGTTTATTTGATTAATTATCAAAATATTCTTTCATTTATTACACATCACGAAAAGGTGATTCTTTATGTTATTTTTTTTCGACATTCATAATATCAAGTCTTTTCCTCAATAGGATACATCATTTAATCACTAAAACAAATAATACGTTTTTTATAATTTTGATTAAAAAATAAACTCTTTTATTTTATGATAAAGATTATTTAGATGATATTTTTAATTTTTTTCTTTGTCATTTAATTTTTGTTAGAAAATAAACTTGTTTTTGTTTTATGATAAAGATTATTTTGAAGATGTTTTGAATTTTTCTTCTTTGTAATATAAAGATGTTTTGCCGAAGATTCTTAGTTTGACTTTCATGTGCAATTTGGAATATGTACATGTTCTAATCTCTCGAGTCAAAATAGTTTACTCTATTTTAATCAAAATAAAAAAAAGTAGTTATTTGGCGTAAATATTCTGTTTCCATGGTAAGCATTAACCAAAATAAATTTGTTTAAGGACCTCTCTCTTAGATTGGATTGATTCAAGTCAATCTTGATAGCCACAATTGAGTTACTTCTGCAAGGAACTGACCAAATCATGTCCAGATTCTGATCAATGAACCACTTTGAAATGGTCATAACTCATTATAGTATGTATTAAATTCTCTATATATACCACACAACATTTGCTATGCATATACTAAGACCAACCTAAAAAGTTAACCATGCCTCACCGTGTCCCTGTACTCTCCTTGCTACTAACTCTAACAACACTTCAAGGCCTTCATGCAGTGGACTACTCCGTTACCAACAACGCCGCAAGAACCGGCGGTGGAATCCGTTTCAATAGAGAGATTGGTAATCAATACAGCCTCCAGACACTATCGGCTGCGAGTAACTTCATATGGATGCTACTCCAGCAAAATAACCCGAAAGACAGAAAAGATGTGCGGAAGGTGAGCTTGTTTATCGATGACATGGATGGTGTGGCCTATGCTGTTAACAACGAGATTCACGTTAGCGCAAATTATATTGGGAACTACACGGGTGATGTGAGAAGAGAAATTACTGGGGTACTTTACCATGAAATGACACACATATGGCAATGGAACGGCAATGGTCAAACACCTGGAGGATTGATTGAAGGAATAGCTGATTTTGTGAGACTGAAAGCTAACTATGCGCCTAGTCACTGGGTGAAACCAGGACAAGGTGACAGGTGGGACCAAGGGTATGATGTTACCGCTAGGTTTTTGGACTATTGTAATAGTCTCAGGAATGGATTTGTTGCTCAACTGAATAGGAAGATGAGAAGTTGTTACAATGTTCAGTATTTTGTTGATCTGTTAGGGAAGAATGTGGATCAGCTCTGGAGGGATTATAAGGCTAAGTATGGAAGTTAAAAGACCAGAAACTTAATAATGACTGATGTATTTCTGTTATGTATTTCGAAGACCAGAAACTTAATAATGACTGATGTATTTCTGTTATGTATTCGAAGACCAGAAACTTAATAATGACTGATGTATTTCTGTTATGTATTCGTTATACATCCATTATCTAAGTATAAAGTTTGAATAAGTTCCTCATCAGATATGATTGAAGTTTCCAAATGTTTCTTGGACAGAATAGTTTTTATCTGCCCTTTTTTGCTTGTTTTAAATGTAAATTTCTTCTAAACTTGCTGCGTTTCTGACTCAGGTGACAAATTTGGACTATAGCAATATAATACTGAACTGCCTTCGTGAATTGAATTTGATTAAGGTAGTTCCTAATGTTAGCCATATAAAAAGCCACGAGCAGAAAGCGTTGGTATAATTGGATCCCAGTTCCATTTAACGTACCCATTGCTCATTGGTCTTATATGAGCTATAGTTGCTGAACGTAGTGGGTGACAAAAATATTTGCAAGTGATTCTCTTTATTGATTCGAGTCATATTGCATTATCTTTGTGATCTTGAGTTTTCGATCTGCATTCCATTGAAGACAGTAATAAAACTGCATTCCATAAAGAATACACAAGTGAAAAATGCATGCTCCACAATATTTAATGTTCATGCCTTAGTGTTGGAAATTGACATTTTTCGCAAAGTATCGTTTTAATTAAAAAGATGCAATTGATAGATCAACATCTCAAGTTATATTTAAATCGCCAATAAACAAGTGGCTGGACGGCAGATTGGTTGAATGAACAGGTCCATTTGTTGTGCAGACCATAATATGGTAGAATCACCAAATGACGGATCAGGAGAGCAACAAAGCAACAGACGGCTGAGTATCAGATTCACAGATACTATTTTCTTAAAAACTAGAACAGAAGTCAATTTGATGGGTGCCTTTTTTGCCTGTTTTAAATACTATTTTCTTCTAAACTTGTTATATTCCTTGCTTAGGCAGCAAGAAGTTATGTTCTGCTCATTCCTAAAACGATTAAGATCCTCACACTCTTCATTAAAGTAACAAATCTCCCTACCGCCGTAGTCAGCTTAACAATCAATACTTTAGATAAAATATGGCAAGCGGTAAGAGTGGAATGTACATATCTAATCAGTAGTTAGCCATACCTATTGGACGCTATAGTGTCGGTCTTTCCTGCTATAGTATAGATGTATAATTTTGGGTCTTTCCTTTTGTACAAAGGTTTACTTCTGTATAGGAGTTTTTTCAAGCGGTAGATTTATGGTAGTTTTTCCTTCTTTAGAAGAGCGTCCTACTTAGGATTTTCTGTATATATGTTATACGGGGTGAATGTAAGGGAGGTCGTCGTTTTCTCCAAAACTTTCTTTAGACTTTTACATGGTATCAGAGACATGGCTAGTGATGGGAAACAGAAATCGTTATGCCATCGGCTTCTGCAAAGGTGTTTTCAAATCCTTATACACTGAACTCGAATGATAACCCAGGTAATATTATTACCCAAGTTCAGTTGAGAGGGGAAAACTATGATGAATGGGCACGGGCAATTTGGACTGCTCTGCGAGCCAAGAAGAAGCATGGTTTTATTAATGGAACTGTTAAACAGCCAGAAGAAGATTCCGTCGAAATTGAAGATTGGTGGACAGTTAATTCAATGCTTGTGGCTTGGATTTTCAACACCATTGAGCCCACTCTTCGTTCGACCATATCTCATATGGAGAACATTGTTGGGAATGTCTCAGAGTTTCAGACAAGCATTCTGCAAACCAGACATTGCCATGCAAGAATGGGTTTAAAGAAGA
>JAOTAW010000202.1:31130836-31144525 GCA_025629945.1 Erythroxylum savannarum
AAAACCAGCTTGGATAACGAAATGATACTTTAAGACCACATGTTGAAGAGATTGTAAGCCAAATCTCTTTTAATCTTCAAATCTGGAAGGTGAGAGGTGAAAAATCAAAAAGTTGCAACTCTTATTATCAACTGTGTTATGTTTTAATTTCATCGTTCATATATAAACACCTCCTTTTGATGCGTTCCCATGCTGATTTAGCGAGCTATAAGTCAATATAATCTGAATTTAGAATGACTGTCAGATGCTTCTTGACAGTATAACAGCGGATGAACAGGGGACTCCAATCTATACTTTTAGACTTCATCTTTATCATCTTGGATGTCACATCCACTAAAATATTGATATGGGTTGTGACATATGAATGATGCTCTTTCTTAAAAATATTGATATGGGTTGTGAAATATGAATGATGCTCTCTCTTTACCGTAGATTTTCTGATTCGTTCCTTCCTGCTGCTTTTGTACCCCACCACCACCAACCTTATTCATCATCTATGCAACCTTCTACTCATCTTCTGGTGGGATGTTAATCCAGTTAACCTGTGCCACCAACAATGGCAGTAACTTGGTTTATAAGTGGAAAAGGTCCCTCATATAACGTCATGTTATGTGTAAATACGATTGAGGCTAGATAGTTTAATGGTTTGTTATCTCTACCTAAGATCATAATATTTTTCATTGAAACCTAACTTATAATTATACGGGGAAATGATTAAATAAAAAATCAAAACTTTACTGGAATTATTTAATAACTTTCTTAACTAAGATCGTGACTGATAATTTGACATAAAAGCCATTGATGATTTGTCCCTAGATTATGCGGGTAGGGTGGCGTATTCACCTCTTATTTGACAGTTGACACTGACTAATTCACTCTCGTTGAACTATGGAAGGACACACTCAACAACGCAAGATAATTAATCGTTTGATGTTTGCTGTTTAAACTTGATGTTTGTGCATCATTCAGAACACCAACCAAATGGCTGAAGAAATAAAAATTGAAGTGGTGATGGAAGCAGAGGATGGCACTCACCCCACTTCGATTCAACTACCACGCTCAGGGACCCATTGCTGAGATGTCATGCTCCAGCACTGCCAAGTTAGCTTTTGCTTCCTCGTCTCTCATCCCAGTCGTTGTTGTCTGTGTATATATACACCTCCTCATAGTGCTTGCTTTATGTAGTGTCCACACGCTCATCGACAACATTCCTTGTTTTTGCCATCAGTCACTGGTAAAATGGGTACCCTTGCAACTGAAAGAACAATTGTTGGATGGGCAGCGAAAGACCCATCTGGAATCCTATCTCCATATACCTATACGCTCAGGTTTTTCCACGTTTTGATACTCTTAGGATCGATGATCTTATATATTGATACGTATACATGTATAGTAAGTAGCACTATTGATGTGTCGTCTCTTATTCTTATGATGCTTTTTCTGGATAAATTGTGTTTTTGTGTAGAGACACAGGTCCTGAGGATATTTATATCAAGGTTATGTGCTGTGGTGTATGCCACAGTGATATTCACCAAGTCAAGAATGATCTTGGCATGTCACACTATCCCATGGTCCCTGGGTACTACTCTTTAGACTCTTGTTTTAGGACAGTGTCTGAACACTTACTCTCTTTAGCTTTGTTGTTTTTCATCAGCAATTCTGCCCTTTTTTCACTTTCTGATTGTATTACCTGGTTTTATGGATCAATAGCCATGAAGTTGTGGGTGAGGTGTTGGAGGTGGGATCAGATGTGGCTGGTTTCAAGGTCGGAGACATCGTTGGTGTCGGCCTTGTGGTAGGCTGCTGCAGACAGTGCAGACCATGCAAATCGGACAATGAACAATACTGCAACAAGAAAATCTGGTCGTACAATGATGTCTACACTGATGGTAAACCAACGCAAGGAGGCTTCGCTGAATCCATGGTCGTCCATCAGAAGTAAAAATCCAAACTTTCCCATTTTCCCCTTCACAGCTTGCATAAATTTGTCTGTCATTCAAATAAATACCTTGAATAGTTTTACTGTTCTGAGAGGAGAGATGAAGAGGATGAAACCCATCACAGAAGAATTGTTGGTTTTTCATTAAACTGAGTGGACAAGAAAAAACTTGTAGTCTTATTAATGAAGGTTTGACCTTTACTTAGGTTTGTGGTGAAGATACCAGATGGGATGTCACCAGAGCAAGCAGCGCCTCTACTTTGTGCTGGGGTAACAATTTACAGCCCATTAAAGCACTTTGGATTGATGGAAAGTGGACTAAGAGGAGCTATATTAGGGCTTGGAGGAGTTGGGCACATGGGAGTGAAGATAGCCAAGGCAATGGGACACCATGTTACCGTGATTAGCTCTTCTGATAAGAAAAGAGAGGAGGCTTTGGAGCATCTTGGTGCTGATGAGTACTTGGTCAGCTCAGATGCATCTAGAATGCAAGAATTTGCTGACTCTCTTGATTATATCATTGACACTGTGCCTGTCTTCCACCCTCTTGAGCCTTACCTTCCTTTGTTGAAACTTGATGGGAAGCTGATCTTGTTGGGTGTTATCAATACCCCTCTCCAGTTCGTTACACCTATGGTCATGCTTGGTGAGTCTCTCTCTTCTCATTCATTTTGCTTGGAAATTCCAGTCTGCTTTCTTGTTACAGATTACTGTACTTTGTTATTAGATGGCCGCCTAAACCTTGTTGTTCTTTGATATCTGATTATAATTTGTTGGTGATCTTTAATAGGGAGAAAATCAATCACGGGGAGCTTCATTGGAAGCATGAAAGAAACAGAGGAAATGCTTGAGTTCTGCAACGAAAAGGGCTTGAGCTCCACGATTGAGGCGGTGAAAATGGACTATATAAACACTGCTTTTGAAAGGCTCGAGAAAAATGACGTGAGGTATAGGTTTGTCGTGGATGTTGCTGGTAGCAAGCTCGATCCATGAACAAAGTTTATCTATCAATTCTTACCAGACTTGATACAAAGTACACAGTCAAATTAGAAGTGTGAAAGGGTTAATATTCTATCTTTTTGTACTTGTTTCTCACCGAAGATTGATGGTTTATGTTCTAATTATACAAAGTTCAATATCTTGTGAATGTACTGTTTGTGACAATAAAGGATGCTTGTTTTCCCAATTTTCATTTACAGGGCAGCCTGTTTTTTTTTTGTTGACTTGATAATATCTTGGAGAAGGTAATCGGTGTATGAAATCTAATTGGTGGGATTAGTTTGACTGTAAGTGTCAGGTTTCATAAGAAAACAGACAATATTTGGAATTGAATCTTGTCTTGCACCAGGCTTACGTTCTTTACTTTTCCTGCAAAAACTGGTTAAACAATTTATTACACAAAACAATACGACATTACCTCTTCCAGAAAATATCATAAAAAGCATAGATAAGGAAACTTTCCCAACTTCAGAAATCTGTTAAATGAGGGTGGGATAGGATACCGACGAGAACCTGTCGTTTTAGGTAGCGATAGGCCTTGTTTAGAGGCACCGTGTCTCTTACACCCACCAAGTTTGTCCATCAGAAAAATCCCGATCATGATAATGAAATAGTTGGTTTTGTCAGGATGCACACAAGTTCCCTACAAGTGTCGAACTATGAGTTTGGTCGGTCGTCAAATTTCTCCAACAACCATCTTCGTCAAAATTGCATTGAATATCAAAAGATGGTGCCAAGAAATGCAAAGCAATTAACAAATCATCTTCCCAACAACAAAGCACACGGTTCGAGGGAATTGTTGAGTCTTTTATGTTTTTCATGCTTAGCTTGTTTTACTCTGAACAGTCTTCCAATTCCAGAATTCCAGCAAGAAAGTGTTGCTAGTTATCGAGCAAATGTGGACAGTTTAAAGTATAAGCCAGACAACGAATATCCTTTTGAGTGTTACCCAGGACAATCCTGTTGAATGAAATCACTCTTTTAGCAGCTAATTTTAACTAGACTCATAAGCACCATACAAGAATTTCTTTAAAGTTCAATTGAATTGGTTCACTTAATACCAGATTTTGGTGTTGAACTTTCATCTTCAGGAGTTGGTAGATATCGTCATATGTTATTTTAATCACCAAATTGGTCTTAGCATCACCTACCACACTTGATGCATACCAAATCAGTCAAATGAGTGGTTCAATTACTAACTCGGACAGCACATACTCATAGAATTGTGGGTATTTTTGGTCACAAAGTTAGATTCAAAGGGCCTGAGGCCTTAGAGCTGACCTCATCTGAGCTAATGAGAAATTTTTTATGTAGACGTCCCCATGCAACAAGCTCAAGTCAACTACTACAACTATGCAGATAACATAGCTTACTCATTATGCCCCCATCATCAAGACCAACCGACAACAAACAAGAACTATGGTCCTGGTGGAACAAACAAATAACAAAATAAGTGTATGAGACAAGACTTTGAAATGCAGATTGTTATCGTTTGCTTGCTATCTAATAGAAAAATATTGATCCTGCTGGAACAAGCGCACACTGAGGACCATGATCATCATTTTAACGGAAAGGGACTGAAGCTCTGCTGAAGAGATGGGCTCTGTACGTGGCGATCAATATCTTTCTACAAAGTGATATTTACCTTTGTCGTCGAGCATTTGTATGGTCGGCAAAGAACCACGGCTTAGTGGCCTTGGTAAACGAAAATCACTGCCCTGGCCTCCATAAATCACAGCCTTTGACTAAAATATACATTCATAAAATATCTTGAAGGATTGAAGCCACTTAAAATCACTGTAAAATTCAGGGAACAAAAAAAAATAGTAACAATGCAATTATGCAACCCAAGCAAAGCTATCCAATATTGCAGTCAGTACTTACAAATAGGAGAAAGGACAATGACGATGCCGATTGGGTATAAGAAAAACGTCGTTCTCTCCAGAAAGGGTAAAACTGCATTGGAAGATGTAGCCAGTGAATTGCTTAATGTAATAAGTGCATTTCTTCAATATATAACATTGAAGGATCATGGAACTGCAGGTTTTCACCCCACTGACTACCATCACAGTTATTGAACAGCATTGAAAACCCACATATTAACCAAAGATAGAACCTGAATGACCAATGCTATTTAACAGTCAGTCCAACCAAAGTTGGAAAGAATTACTCGACTATTTAATAGTTATGATATGGACAAAAACTCAATGGCCACTCTATGGGATTCTTTTAGTTTCAAAGGTTACTCCTTTTGACAGTTCTCATACAATTATCTCCTCAAAGGACACCAGAAGAGAAGAAATTCACTAAATGTAACAAATCAGAAAGGCAAATGAAACTAAACATAAATGCACCTATCACACTAATGTTGCATGAGACTGAAATGGCTAGTAAGGTTATGGCACAGAAAGCTGCAATAAGAAACAGTACAAATATTTGAATTCAAAATGACACAACTAAGCTTACCATCATAGCCCAAAAAGTTGAGATAATGATAGTACGAGACTGCCACCATAAGAAGCAGGTTTGATAGCAAAACTGGTATGAATCCATGAGCTATCAGAAGAGGTGAAAGAAAATAATGTATAACTGCAAAAAAAAGAGACAGACAGAAAAGAAAGGAGGAGATTTGAGGCTGCATAAACTGGGCTTAGACAAAACGAAATGTCAAAACACATTCAGATGGAACATACCATAAAGCACGACAAACAATGGAAAGAAAGAATTGCAATGCACGTCAAATGCATACAGCCTTCAGCCAGATGAAAAGAAAGGATCAGAAATAACTAATAAACTTCAGTGTAATATATAATGAACTTGTTATTTCACATCAAAATAAACATCTTTGATATGAAAATAATCTAACAATTCAAAAACAAAACTATCCTTGCAGGCAATAATCTCTTGTATGGAAACAAGAGTATCCCTTGCAAGCCCCATAAGCAATAAAAAAATGTGTCACAATGCAGGAATCAAAAGTTTCTAGACATGCCATTCAACCCGTTGCTCAACGACGTGACTATTAGTTGCTTCCTCCCGAAGATATGCATTAGTCAAAAACCTGCACAGAATGAACAAATGCAGTTACAATAATATGTACAGGCCTCGATCATATTATTAAAGAAGGGGATTTCAAGAGGGAAGGAATCAGCTCCTTTACGAAGAATATATCTGTTCATAATGAGAAAATGAAGACATGGATTCCTTTTCTGAACAGAATTCTTGCAGTACACATACAAAAGAAAATTAAGAAGAGAAGCTTATCAAGCCTTGTACCCGAAAATTAACTGATAAGTCACAGAGATAATGGAACTTGATAGCTCGGTGAGTAGATGAATTTAAAATCTAACAAACAACTGTAATTTGAATGAATTACAATACTTGGACCTTGTATAAAATTAGAGCCTAACCATTGCCACTAAAGTTTCAGTTTCCTCCTTCTGTAAAGTTTCAGGTTAGAATAACTAAACAGGTGAATGGATAGAAGTAACAAGATTCAAGGGCATTTATCAAGGATATGCAACATTAATAAAATGCAACTTCACTATCAATGCCAAAGGAATTCAAGATAGTGACTCTTACCAACAAAATGTAGCCAGGAGGACTCCTGTGATTAAGAAATGGAAAAGCAGTACCGATATAATAACAAAAACAGCATGTGCAGAACTACGATCATACCTGGCAAAAAAATACAAGCAGCACAAATAAAGCTTGATGGGCTACACAAGACTTTAAGATCTCATTAGAAGATAGTTAAATGGTAAACAGATGACAGAAGTTCAGTATATTAATGGGTTCGTGCATGTGATATCTTACTCAACTTGGAAGAAGTAAGACATCAAATGATCAAGATGGCTTCATTATGACACATGTATAATTGTGCTCAACATTGAATATAATTCATAAACAAGTCCCAATAAAGTTCCTCCTGCCACCTTACTGAAGTTTCAATATTTACTCATTTAAGTGCTGAAGCTACAGTCAACACATTTACACAGTAAAGAGATGAAAATGCAGACAAGAATAATATGGTCAACTTACGCAGCACAATAAGCCAATGTTGCAACTACCAATAGAAGGCTGCAGATTACAACAAAAGCAGGGTCGTCACGTGCCCATTGATTCTTAGTTTCTGAGAACAAATAGGAAGGTAACAATCTTTCAAATTTCTCAAAAATTAAACACCCACAACAAGTGTCTTAAGACAAATTCAAGTTGCAACTTTTCGACACAAAAATCTACTCTACATTTCCACGATCTCAAGGATTGCATCCTACCTCCCAACATGTTTGACACAACAAAAATTTTCTACATCTATTATGCTTGATCCACATGCAAAGCAAATTCAAAGGTTCTTTTAGACACGGAACAAGACAAAGGTCAGAAAGAGGTTGTTCAGTGGAAATGAACTTACGCTTGTGATACTTAGTGTGCTGATAGCTACCCTGCCGCAATCGTGACGCACCGCATGAGAGATGTGCAGTCACGAAATTAGAAACCTTCTTCTCACTTAACTCGGATAGATAATAATTAAAAGATAAAAATGGACTAGGGAAACCAAACGTACACAATTTTAGGGGAGGTGCAGAGGTGAAGCATTTGCCAGAAAGTGTATTCAATATCCATTTGTTGCCACTAACCAAAAAAAAACACCATAGAGACCATTAAACTAATGCATAAACAGCATCGATCCAACTGGGGCTGAGATGAGATATAGAGGAGATAGGAAAACCTTAACGATTCGACGGAGATACTGAGGGAAGATGGGATTGGGGCGAGATGAGGAGGACGATGAACGTCCTATCGCAGACGTTGGCAGCATTTACTTTATCTACTTGTTGTTGGATTGGGTGAGTTTGCGGCAGAAGATCTGTGGAGGAGTTCCAGAAGCTCTCTCGTTTCTCTCTGGCACGGAGATTTCGGGCGTAAAAACGACGACGACTTATGTCTCTGAATCTCCCTTTTCTTTTTCTCTTTTGCCAAGAATCGGATTGAGCTTTGGAGCCACCAAACTTTGGGCCTATTGTCAGTTTTGGACTTACGTATATGAACAAAAGCAGGATTTTGATTTGGTGTTTTTGTCCTTTTCCCCCAATTTTCACTTTTTCTTTTTTTTTATCACTCCCTCATCTGCCTACTTCATTCATTCGTCACGTTAAGTCAAGGCTTGTGCATTATTAATAACTCCAAAAGGATAGTTGTAAATAGCAATATTTTAAAATTTTGACTGAAAGTTAAATATAAGAGATTTAAAATTTAAAAGAAATAACCGATAGTAGATCGTTATAGAAATAGCTAAAAATTTAATAAAATTAAAGAATTTGAAATATTATTAAAAAAGATTATCTTTATTTATTGAAAATTTTAAAGTTTAATTAAAAAATAGATTATTAAATAAAAATTAATTGAATTATTTTTAGTTATAAGAACTTATTAATTAATAAAATTGATCAATTAATTTTTATTTAATAATCTCTTTCTTAATTAAACTTTAAATTCTTCGATAGATAAGGATAATCTTTTTAATAATATTTCAAATTCTTTAATTTGATTCAATTTTTAGCTCTTTCTATAAAGATCTACTACTGGCTGTTAATTTTAAATTTTAAATCTCTCATATTTAACTTCCGGTCTAATTTTAAAATATTGTTATTTAATTTTTAACAAAAATTTTTTAAAGTAAATTAAATTGAAAAATTGAAAACTTAACTGAAAAGTTAGATGATTCAAGATTTTTACGGTTAAACCGATTAATTGGTTGAATTTTTTAATTATTGCTAAATATATCAGGGAATATAATCATATGACTGTGCGCTTGAGATTAATGGGAGTATTAAAATTAATAACTTTAAATATAATTTTTTTTCATAATGAAAAATTCAAAGGTTCTCCCTTTCTCTTTCTTGCTACTCTTTCTCATTTTTTAACTATTATATTTATAAGACCTTCATGATTAAATTAATGTACCAATTGTTGAGAAGTTATCTTTGATGTTATTCACATTTTCACATGATTGTATCCTTTTTGATAATTTATACAAGTATAGCACTATCGAAAGTTTTTCTTTTTTTTTTTTTTGGTTAACTCACAAAGTGTTATAGGCTCGAATTGAGAGTGACACCTTTAAGTTATTGTTACGTTCAGATTAATCTTCACTCATATCTTGTAAGATCCTGAGAGGCAACTCAGCACTACCACCAAATATTTAACACTGTTGCATTTACAAGCGGGAATCAAACTCCTAACTTTACTTAAACGAAGACCAACCCCTTATTATTGAGGTCGGTGGCATCCACAATCATTCTTTAATATATGATAATTGATAAAACTACCGTGGAACTACAAATTTTGACAAAATTATAAGTAAGGACTCGTAGCTTTCAACTATGTCATGATTGGTTTGTCAACTTGAGGACCTATGACTTAAATAATGCTTCTTTTATGCATTGTACTTCTTTAATGGCATTCACTCTTTAATGATCATGCAAAACATTTAACTCCAATTATAAGAATTAAATGCAAGTACTTCTTTAACATTTACTTCTTTCTTCTTTTATGTCAATGTCACTGACTCGCTGCCTTTTTCATAACCCCCATGTTCTCTTCACACGCAAGGCAGAATCAATTTCAACTAGGTAATTATAATTTGGAATGTCTACTTTGATTTGAACTTTTCTATGGTCAACATCTGTTTGTTCTGCAGTAACTCAAGGAACTACATCATTAGCATGTTCATCTTCAATGTTCCCATCCCTGAATCCTTCATTATTTTCAAGTGATTCCACCCTAACACCATACTTCCTTCTTCACCATAGTTACCTCCATCATATTCACCCCCAACCCTTAAATACTTTTAGCATGTCTATCACAAAAATCTTATGATTTGATTGATTTATTTTTTGAACATTCTCAAACATTAGGATTTTACCCATAATTTCATAAAAATCTTAGGATTTGAATAATATTTATTTCTTTATTTTTAATAATATTGAAGAATATTTACATAAATCTTTAAACTTTGAAAAATGTATAGATTTATGATTCATACTAATATTTTAAGTTCTTTAATTTTTAATTCTATCTTATGAACTGATATAATTCATTGCATATATCATCTAAGTTTATATTTTATAAGAATAAGTAAAAATTTTATAATTTGTCACATAATATATATTTAGTGTTTTACATGGAAATTAAGCATAAGTAAAAGAAATAATTTGAAATGTAATTTAACTACTAATTACATATAAAACTTAAAAGGATAACACATTTTTGTGATGCATGGATTAGATTTAGTTTATACATATATTAAAATTTTCAAATACAAGTATAGTAGAATACTAGTAATTAAAAATACATTAACTTTTAAAATATAACAAAATAATAATTAAAAAAATTGTTAACATTAAAAACATTAATCACAATAAATTTATAGTTCGTTGAGAAATTACTAACAATATCAATAAATAATCCATTATATATTAGATTTGAATTATTATATTTTGAATGTATTTATAAAATTTTAAAATAAAATATTACACATGAATTCATATAAATATTAAAAATATATTAGAAAAGAAGATTTTTTAACTTTCTGAGGATTAGTGTTTGGAAAACTTAATTTTTAAAACTTTATTCTTCATCAAAGTCGTAAACACCATTACTAAAAGCTTTATGTTTGGTTAAGAATTTTCAATTAAAGTGATCAATGGAAAGCATACAAATTCACAACATGAGATCATTACAATTAGATCCACTTGAGTGAATAAAGGGGTTGAACCTAGATGTCCCATCTCCAATACGTTTCTGTTATCAAGTTGCAAAATGCCACCTGCTACCATGTATGTCAAAGATTCATATGCCATTTCAGAAGCTCTAATTTGTCTCTGAATTCTGCAACCCAACCTCCTTTTATATATGCATTACTTCAATTGCTAGCCTTCGTGAATTATAGATCACAGCCTTTGACTAAAATACACATTCATGAAATATCTTGAAGGGTTGAAGCCACTTAAAATCACTGTAATTCAGAGAATTTGAAGAAAAAGATTTAGCAGCAACACAACCCAAGGCAAAGCTATCAAATATTGCATTCGACACTTACAAATAGGAGAAAGGACAATGACGATGCCGATTGGGTATAAGAAAAACGTCGTTCTTTCCAGAAAGGGTAAAACTGCATTGAAAGATGTAGTCAGTGCATTTCTTCAACATATGACGTTGGGGGGATCATGGATCTGCAGATTTTAATCCCACTGACTATTATCACAGTTATTCAACAGCATTAAGACCCACACATTGACCAAAGACAAGAAACTGATTGGAGAAACGGAGGTTCAGAACCAAGCTACATAACAGTCAGTCCGACCAAGGTTGGAAAGCATTACTCGACCGTTTATGATATACACAAAAGGTCTATGCGCACTCTATTGGATTCTTTTGGTTTCAAAGTTTCTCATTTTAACAGTTCTCATACAAATTATCTCCTGACAGAACCCTAGAAGAAAAGGAAGTCTCTAAATGTAAGAAATCAGAAAGGCAAATGAATCTTAATACAAATGCACCGATCACACTAAAGCTGCATAACACTGAAATGCTCAGTAAGGTTATAGTACAGAAAGCTGCAATGAAAACGGTGTAAATATTTGAATGCAAAATGACATAATAAGCTTACCATCATAGCCCAAAAAGTTGAGATAATGATAGTACGAGGCTGCCACCATGACAAGCAGGTTTGACAGCAAAACAGGGATGAATCCATGAGCAACGAGAACAGGTGAAAGAAAATAATGTATAACTGCAAAAGAAACAACAGGAACCTTAAGGTCGCATAACTGGGCTTAATAAAACGTGTCAAGACATATTAACAAGGAACTTACCGTAAAGTATGACAAACAATGGAAAGAAAGAATTGCAATGCACGTCAAATGCATACAGCCTTCAACCGGGAGAAAAGAAAAGGTCAGCAACAACTATTTAACTTCACTGTAATATAATATTAAATGAACCTGTTATTTCACATAAAAGTAAATCTAAATGATCTGGAAATAGTCTCATAACTGAAAAACAAAAGTATCCTTTCAGGCAATAATCTCTGATATGGAAACAAGCCTATCCCTTGCAATCAAAGAAACAACAGACACCTACTTCAAATAATGGAACCCAAAGTTTCTAGACTTACCATTCAACTCGTTGTTCAACCACATGACTGTTAGTTGCTTCCTCCCGAAGATATGCATTAGTCAAAAACCTGCACGTAATGGATACAGTTACATTCATCTGTACAGGCCTCAATCACATTACATAAACAGAGCGACTCCACGATGAGAAGGAATCAACTCTTTTATCAAGCATACATCTGTTCACAAGAACATCCTTCCCCGTCATAACAAATCAAAATTTTCCGTAACCTAACCATACAACTATTATTTGAATGAGTCACAATACCTAGACCCTGTACTGTTTTGTAAAGTTAGTGCTTGAGCATTGAAACTAAACTTTCAGGATCATCTTTCCATTTAATATTTCATCTCCGACCCACAGAATCAGGTTACAATAATGAAAAAGTTGAATGAATAGAAGACAAAAGTTCCAAGTGTAATTAACAGGAAAATTCAACATTGATAAAATGTAACTTCACTATCAATAGTAAAGCAATTCAGGATAGTGGCTCTTACCAACAAAATGTAGCCAGGATTACTCCTGTGATTAAGAAATGGAAAAGCAGTACTGAAATAACAACAAAAACAGCATGTGCAATACTATGATCATACCTGGCAAAGAAAAGAAGAAAAAAACAATCAACAATCAACAATTATAGCTTAATACTCTAGACAAGAATTTCAGATCTCATTGAACGACAGTTAAATGGTAAACAGATGACAAAAGTTCAGTGTATTAACTGCTTTTGTTCAAGGCAATGCTCAATATCAGAACTGTTACAACCAAAAACAAGTACTGCTTTGCCGTGCATGTTATATGTTGCTCAACTTGGAAGAAGATATCAAATGATCAAGATAGCTTCATTATGAGACATGTATAACCATAATCTTAACATTGAATATAACCCATAAACGAGTCCCAAAAAGGTTCCTCCGGATACCATAATGAAGTTCAAATATTTCATCATTGCATGCTTAGGTGACGGTCGACAAATTTACACAGTGAAAAGATGTAAATGCGAACAAAAATAATACGGTTGACTTACGCAGCACAATAAGCCAATGTTGCAACTACCAATAGGAGACTGCAGATTACAACAAAAGCAGGGTCGTCACGAGCCCATTGATTCTTAGTTTCTGAGAACAGAGAGAAAAATAACAATATTTCAAATTCCTCTTTAAGATTGCAAAAACTTACACCCACAGCAAGTGTCTTGAGACAAATTCAACTTACAACCTTTCAACGCAAAGATCAAATCTACAGTTCTAAGATCTCAACACCCCCAAACATGTTTGTAATTGCTTTTGTTTTAGGAGGAGGAGTGATTTATATATAAGTTGAAATCTTGAATCCTTTCTCATATATAAACTACTCTTGCGCATGCCTTGGCCCCTTCAATATGTCAAAAGTGGTTGGCTATTAGTTGCATGCCTCTTCCATTTATTCAACAATTATGGCCACCGTTTTCTGCCTTGGCCTCTTCCATTTTGTCAACAATAATTGCCACCGTTTAGAAAAATTTTGGACAGATGCTTAGGAATTTCAGCTATAAATAGAAGGGATGGTTGCAGACTTAAACACACCACTCC
>JAOTAW010000202.1:31201338-31214270 GCA_025629945.1 Erythroxylum savannarum
AACAGACAACATTAGCTGTTTATTAAAAATGTTTGATAAAATTAACTGTTTATGTATAAATTTTATAATTATAAATTAATTAAAAAAATTATAGTAAATTAATCAATTAAAATAAGTTTTTAAAATCAAAACAAATTATTCCACGAATATAATATGTTGTATAATTTATTTGCATTTCACAAGTATTTTATGTAAAAGAAAACTTTATCATAAATATACAAGATATTTAATATTACATTTATATTCATGCGTGCTAATATAATGATAATAATGACATTAATCAACTTTTTAAATTTAATTTATTATTTTTCTATAATTTATAAATAAATTAATCAATTTTAATAAATTAATCAATCTTTAAATTTTAATTTTTTATCTTAAAAATTTTATTTAAAAATTAAAATTAAAATAATAAAAAACAAAAATTGAAAATTTTGTCACGCATACACAATTTTTTAATTTAATTTATTTAAAAATAAAAATAAAAATAAAAAACAAAACAAAAACAAAAATTGGAAAAAAGTCACACCTCGTGAATCCATACCGGTATGTACCGCCCGGTATGTATCGTACCGGAATAAAACACTGTGACAATTAAATTACGCCGGCACAATTACGAATGAATGATTTGTTTAAAATTTAAGCAAATACTACGACGTATTTCAATTAGGTAAAGTAGGATAAGAGTAATATTATACCAAATCCAAGTCAGACTTGATCTTCTCTAAACGCCGCTTTAAGTAGGCACCTGACAATGGCGTTCTCACTAAAATATCAACACCTTAACACTTACGGCATGTCGTCCACCCTCCTTCTCCTCCTCCTCCTCCTCTCCTCCTCTCCGTTCTACTCCGCCACCGCTTCCTCCGCCGCCTACCCGACCATACCGGGCACGACAGACACCTCCGTCTCCGCCTCCGACACAAATGACCTCATCCCCATACGGCGCGAAGTCTACGGTGATGGCAGAATCTTCGATATCACTCACCGGATAACCGTGAACTTGCCTACTTGGGGCAAAGATGATGGGCTCGGGCAGTTCCTCTGGCTGCCCGCCAGCATGAAGAACGGCTCCTTAGCCAACAACTCCGAGATGAAGCTTCCCACTCATAGTGGCACCCATGTCGACGCTCCTGGACATGTCTTTGATCACTACTTCGACGCCGGATTCGATGTCGATACTCTGGACCTCGAAGTCCTTAATGGTAACTTTTTACTAATCTTGGGGTTTTCAGTTTGTTTGACGTGGTTTTATGTTTTTCTTACTTTTGATTCTTTTGGGAACAGGTCCTGCTTTGTTGCTTGATGTTCCAAGGAATTCGAACATAACTGGTATGCCTTAATTAGTACATAACACTTGTATAATGATGACTTAATTTATCTTGTACATATAGTTAGTATTCATTCAGAGAAGTTCACTAATATTTCTCTATTTTTTTCTTCTGGGTTTCTTTTTTTCCACATTATGAATGTACTACAGCTGAAGTTATGAAGTCCCTGAAGATTCCTAGGGGAATCAGGCGTGTGCTTTTCCGGACCCTAAACACTGACAGGTTAATTTCTTTCCCTTGCATAATCTTTCATGGCCCAGATCTCTGGAGTATGTTATCAGATAAACATTGTCTTTTCTGGTTCTTTGCTGACCAATTCTTCTTAGCTTGCTTATCTCTTTTTGCCAGAGTTGTTCTTAATAGCAATACGTTGTCAAGAATCCCCTAATAATAGAATAAGTTATTGGGATCATATCACACATTGCTTCATTGGTTAATACTCAGTTTCTTCAGTTTATTAGGTATTAGTGATTAGTGGTAAGCTTTCTTTTCAAGAAATTTCTTGACTTACTAGTATGCCACAAGTGTCTTTTACTCCTGAATGTCTTTCATGCCTCTTATCTCTTATTTTCTTCCTGTTAATTAAATTCCATGGAGATTTCTGATACTACCTGTGTTATCATTGTCTTATTATCAACAAACCTGTCATATATGATGTTGCTATTGCCAATGATACTGACGAAGTCCTCAATCTTCTTCATAGTTCCATGAACTTTTCTTTTTGATGAATTTGATATTTGGATTCTTAAGGCAAGCAGATATATTGGAGCTTAATAGTAACTTTCCAGAATCTTTGGCTGGCTCTTTCAGTACCTTAATCTTTTAATATTAAAAGATTGATGTCGGAGGGGATATCATACTGTTCTAAGGGCAAATTGAAATAAATACATTGCCCTAAGCGTTGAGTTTATTCTTGCCTCTGCATTCTTGTATCTTAAGGAATAGTAATTTGATATAACAGCTTACGGTTCTCAAAGAACACATGGACTTGTGTTTCTGTTATATAATCACTTTTCCTTGACTGTCAAAATGAAATTTACTGCTCATTTGGGATGTGATTATCTAAAAATGTTAATAACACTTCAGGAAGCTTATGTTCAAAAATCAGTTTGATACAAGTTACGTCGGATTCACGAGGGATGGGGCAAAATGGTTGGCAGAGAATACTGACATCAAACTTGTTGGTAAGTTGTTGACCTTCTTCATTAATTTTTAGTTGGATGGTGAAGGCATTGCTGCATTTTCTCTTATATATTTCCTATCCCTCATCTGATGCAACATTTTCTATGTGTGTATAATATATATGTACATATCATAAATACATATATACACAGAATTTACCTATCAGTTGTACTTAGCTTTGCTTTCATGTTATTTTTATTGTTTTTCTTGATTTCATCAAATTGATGCGTTTCCTTACGGGATGTGGTAAGAATTGTGGAATAATCGTGATTGATTACTCAGTTATGGATAGATGAGTAATCATGTCAAGATTTATTTGAGAGTTTTGGGAATTGCATTCTGTACATTCCATTACCGTGAGTTGTGCCCCGTCAACCTCTTTTGACATATTGTTTCTGTACAAAATGATCGTACACCAAGCTTTTTTCCTGCAATTTGAATATGTAGATAATTGGATATCTTCTTATTCCCCTTTAACTCTAAACTATATAGCACTCTGCAAGCTTATTCAATATCTTCACAAATGTGACAACTATCCTTCCTTCATAGTTTGCAATCTTGATAACGTTATCTAGACCTATGTTGTATTATTGCTGCTAATCATTTACCAGAATTCATTTACTTGACAGACTGATCCAGGTTGAATGCCAGAGCAAGGCACATTCTTATCTAATTATGTAGATCCTGTTTTTTAAAGTTTTTTATCTCATCATTTGCTTTTTAATCCACCTCCCCCCTCTCTCTTCTTCCTTTCTTCATGCTTTCTTCGTATCTTTCCCCCTGGGACAACTGAAGTACTGTTGGATGTACTGTGTGACTTTCTTTTTGTTTCGCATGCGAAGGAGTGGATTACTTATCTGTAGCTGCCTGGACAGATTTGATTCCAGCTCATCTCGAATTTCTAGAGAGCAGGGTAAGATTTTTACATGATTACAATTTGATACTACTACTTTTGCTAATTATGTATCTATTAATCAGTCCATCTTTCAATTTGGATTCTCATGCTAAATGCCTACAAAGTATTTATATTGTCTGCCGGACTCAAATCTTCCCGACAGTATTTACTTGGCTTGGGATCTTCATTAAGCTAAACAACTGATTTTTATTTAAAGATTTTTGTTGAACCATTAGTTTTTAGTTTTCTTTTCAATAATATGCAACAACTTTCTTAATGTATTGGCTGGCTTCATTTGGGTATGAACGTGCTGATTATGTTTCAGGAAATCATTCTGGTGGAAGCCCTAAAACTTGATGATATCCAGCCAGGACTCTATTCCGTTCATTGCTTGCATCCAAGGATAGTTGGTGCTGAGGGATCTCCAATTAGATGTATTCTTATGAAGTGAGAGTTCTGCTAGGTACGTGACAAGCTTTCCTTGCCTGTAGTAATCTGAAATCAGTTGTACCATCAAATAATGTCATGTTAACCATTGTTTTTGTTGGTTAAGTTTTCATAAAGCCTACAACTCAATACATACCCTTAGCAACAGTTTCATTACCCTGAGTGATGATTTACACAGTTTAGTTGATCTACTCCTGCAGGGAAAGGCTGATAATTCCGGAGATGCGTAGTGGAATAATGATTGTGAAGATGCTCTGAGATTATTATTACACTACGACAAACCTAGGACTAGAAGATGTTGTGGGACGGTTCTGTAAATAAAATAAGTAACCTAGTGGCCTTTATGAAATCAATTTCCATGTCTGTTGTTAGCTCTCTTATTGAATTAGACATTACTTGTTCTTGTGTTTGTCTTCTGATCTACTCTTGATAAAATAAGATAAGAAGGACCATAGATCAATAAACAAAAAAGACGAGATCTTGAGTTTGAATAAGTAATCAGCCTGTACAAGGTCATGGATTATTACTTGGAGTACACCCTTCAATGCCTCCATCAATACAATCAGAAAATTGTTCTCTATCCTTTTTTTCTTTAATAAAGGAAAACATGTGGCAGAAGTTGGCGGATCATGTCATCCATAAGAAGAGCAGGATTGTTTAATAAATCATGACATGATTAAAAAGTGAAGCGTTACAGTAGATGGGCAGGGGAAGATGATACGTAGGACATAGAACTTTAGATTATCATACAGATTAACTAAATTAAAATACATAAGATGCTAAGAATCACTTGATAAGAATGCACCTAGCTGGTGATCCATCAGCCTTCAGCATCCTGAGCGGCAAGCAATGGAGATCATAAACTCCGGGATTGATGTTATCAAGTTTTAGGCCCTCTACTAGAATGATTTCCTGCAACAGTTGTGCAGTTCCAGGATTTTTTGATTCAGTAGAAGGAAGAAAAATGTTTCTGTCAAATTAAATTACAACAGCAGAGCATTATCAGCTACTTTTTCCCTACCCTGCTTTTAAGAAAAACAAGATGAGTTGGGAGTAAATCAACAAGAGCAGCAACGGATAAGTAATCAACTCCTGCATAGCCAACAAACGCATTATTACTTGGTAACTTCAATAGAATTTAAAAGCAACCTCTGATTACCTTTAAGTATCAAATGAATAGGCACACATTAATTCTCTAATTAGTGATTACCAACCAAACCTTGGTACCGAATTCATGTGTGTCCTCGAAGGTGTTTTTTTTAAAAAAAAACCTGTAAGGGAATTGTATACTTGAACTTTGAAGAGAACAGAAGTTATACATTGTTAAAGTATAAAAGTCAGTGTAGAAATGTCAATGGTCTCTTGGAAGTTGTAACTCTGTGGTTCACTTATGATAATGGTTTCAACTTTTCAGGGAAACAATTAAACAAATGAAAATATATATTTTAGACAACAGCTTAGCAGATAATATAACTGTACCAACGAGTTTGATGTCTGTGTTCTCAACCAGCCACTTAGCTCCATCCACCATGAACCCAATATAGCTGGACTCGAACTCTTTCTTGAACATAAGGCGTCTGAATTAAATGAAATCGAGATTTAACAAGTAGGTTTAATGGAATTTACATATCTGAGTTGAACTAATCATTGACAATAGAAGGGAAAGTCATTTTTACTGTTTTCTTTTTGCTCAAGTACAGTAAGAATTTAACATAACTTGGAACATTTTCTTCATCTGATCGTGTTAATTTGAGAAACTAGTCAAATTCACACTGTTTTGACTGAACTAGCTATCTTCAAATTTGAGACAAGTCAATTTGAGTTGGGTGCTGTATTATCACTCAACTGTAACTATCCTAATGAAAGTAGGTGTCTTAGATAATTTTATCGGAGTTGAATCCGTACCTGTCTGTGTTTAAGGTTCTGAAGAGCACTCTACGTACTCCCTTGGGAATGTTCAATGATTTCATCACTTCAGCTGTGACAGATATATAGCAGTAAACTGTTAGAATATATCATGCAAAAACTGAGATTTGTTCAAAGTACTTGTCACTCAAACCAACATCACTACCCATCTTACACAGGAAGAGAGATGATTTTCTATGGAAATTTCATGTTTTTCCTGAAATCCATACCAGTTATGTTGCTGTTTCTCGAAACATCAACAAGCAGCGCAGGGCCTATATATACATCGAAACAAAAACACTTAAGCAAATCTATGGGATGATCATAATCCAATACTCAACCAACTTTGATATTTTGAGGACTGATTATTAGAAACAAGCCACTGTACCATTAATCACCTCCAAGTCAAGAGAATTGATATTGAACCCTGCATCATAGTACTTGTCGTATACATGTCCAGGCGAATCAATGTGTGTGCCCGTGTGTGTGTTCAGCTTCATCTCAGACTGATTGACTATGGACCCGTTCTTAATGCTCTCAACAAGCCTTATGTAGTCATGTCCAAGACCGTTCTTCGAGCCAAACACGGGCAAGTTAGGACTGATCATGTGTGTTATGTCGAAGATTCTGCCATTGTCATAAACCTCTCTTGAGTATCGTCTCATTGGATAAGGACGACCGGCGGCCAAAGCAACCAGACCAGTGCATAGAACCAGAAAGAAGTGAACATTTCCCATGATTAATGCGGGTTGGTTCTGTAGTTTAATGAATATACATATGTGCTTATCTCAAATGTAGGATAAGGCTGATTACTATCAGCTTTCAGATTCTACTTCAGACTTTGAAATATGACGATGATAATAATGATAATGACAACGACAACGATGACAACAACGAGAACGACATATGTGCTTATCTAGAAAATAATAGAGAAGGTGTACGAAGGTCAATAAACCAATTTGACACGTTATATTTTAAGCAAATGAAAATCGTTATCTTAATGAGTCATGTTCACGTATAAGCTGATGAGGCCGGCTTAGAAAGTAAAACAAGAGATTGATCCATTAGTTTGGTACAAAGTGGTGAACTTATTTTATTTATTGACAGGGGCAATGCATTAGCAAGATGGGGAAAATACAAAACCAATACGCTAAACACTCGGGGCCATGGTAGTATGCTTTCTTTTACTGAGTTATTATTGAACATACCTTCTATGTGTCCAATGACCGAATTGAATTCCTTTTTCCTTGAAAGCAATGATTTGAGGCAATTTTTTACTTGCTTGAGAAAATCGGAATCCATGGAAGATAGGATCAAATTGAAGGATTTCAAAGCCCTGTTTCACTTTCTTTTCTCGATGCAAGAAGCCTATTACAGTATTATGAGTCCAAATAAAATGGAGCCCATAATTTTAAGCCCAATTAGCTTTATCCCACATTGAATAAATAAAATTTGGTGGGTGTATCTCATGTATATAAATACATGGGTTATGCCACAGTTTGAATACACACACCACAAAAGAAAAATAACACCACCATTGAACTATTGCAATTTGGTCATATCAGTCGCTCATTTGGACTAATTGCAATTCAGCACTTTTGAAGGCAGAGACAAATTTTGGGAGCTTTCTTCCACACGAGATTGGAAAGCTACGTCGGTAACCTTTTTTTGTCTGATGGTAGTATTCGTCTAGTTTATTCTAGATTTTGGTGCCTTTGGTTGTCTTCTGTGCTGTTATTGTTGGTTGTGTACTTTGTATCTTTTTCTATTTCGAGATACATTTTGGGTGTGGTTTTCACTTATTAAAAGGAGTAAGGGTCGTTGTGTTATCTGTGTATTGTTTAGATACATTTGGTGTACTCGTTGATTATAGTGGAGATATTTTAGAACTACGGTTCGTCGTTGCCTCTCGTCATTTGAGAAGGTGTTACCATGTAAAAATTCTAGTGTTATTTCTTTTACACTACTTACATGTTTCAAAGTTATAATCCACTCCTACAAATTCTTCAAGCTTAAGGAAAAATTATTACACTTCCACTTTATTTGTTCGTACGTTTTTCCTATCAACTGGTATTAGAGCCGGGTTTTCTTTTTGGTTTATTGTGCTTGATTGAAGTATGGAGGCAAATTATGTTAAGATGGTTAGTTTGAATGTGACTAATTACCACAAATGAAGAGGAAAGATGAAGGATCTACTTTTGTGAAAAAGCTGCATTTGCCACTATTCGCTACGCAGAAACCCAAGACAAAATCTGATGAAGAATGGGCATTAGATGGTTTGTGGCTTTATTCGACAGTGGGTAGATGACAACATCTTAAATCATATTTCTCATGATACACATGCCATAACCAAGTGGGAAAAGCTTGAGACCCTATATGCTTCGAAGACTGGAAATAATAAGTTGTTCTTTCTTGATCAAGCTATGAGTTTGAAGTACAAGCAAGGTAGTTCTATATCTGATCATCTAAACGAGTTTCAGGGATGTTTTGATCAGTTGTTTGGCATGAGTATTTGATTTGAAGATGAGATAATGGGACTTTTGCTATTACGCACTCAGCCTGATTCTTGGGAAAATCTCTGAGTCACTTTGACTAGTTCTACTCTCGTTACATTGGAATTAGCAAAGTCTGTCGTTTTGAATGAAGAAGTTAGAAGACGAACATAAGAGGCATCTACTTCTCAATCACATGTCTTGATTGGAGAAAGTAGGGGGGGGAGCAAGGAGAGGAATCAAGGACGTAATAGAGGAAACAGTAGAGATAAGTCCAAGTCCAGGCACAAGGATATAGAGTGTCATCATTGTGGTAAGAAAGGTCATATTAAAAAGTACTATTTCAAGTTGAAACGAGAGAAAGGCAAGCAACAAAAAAAAATATATAATGGTGATAGTGTTTCTATCATCGCAGGAGATCAAATGGCAGTTGCGGACAAAGATTTGGTCAATATCACTTCTGATGAGACTACTTGGTGTGCCGACAGTGGTGCCGCTTATCACGTGACCCCACACAAAGAGTGTTTCCATTCCTACACTCCTGTTTGTAGTGGGGCTTTAACAACAGCTAATAATGGTAAATCAAAGAGTGCTGACATAGGTACTATTGTTTTGGGGACTAATCTCTGGGTGAAGCTGGTCCTGAATAATGTTAGAAACAATCCTAATATACCGTTAAATCTGATTTCCCCTGGTGTGCTTGACGATGAAGGCTACTGCAACAAATTTGAAGGAGGAAAATAGAAACTTAGTAAAGGTTCCTTAGTGTTTGCATATGGAGAGAAGCTTTCACGTTTGTATTGGACCAAGGCTATTGTTTTTGTTAATGGCGCAAATATTGTTATTAGTGATGAATTATTAGAGTTATGGCACAAAAGGCTCAGTCACATCAGGCTTAATGTACTAGCCAAGAAGAATGTGATTTCTGGTTTAAAAGATGTCACACTGGATAAATGTTCTAATTGCTTAGCTGGAAAGCAAAATAGAGTGCCCTTAAAGAGCCAGTCTCCTTTTAAGAAGTCAGAGGTACTTCAATTAATTCATTCAGATCTTTGTGGCCCTATGAAAACTATGTCACATAATGGTCATCTTTATTTTGTTACCTTTATTGATGATCATTCTAGAAAGCTTTGCGTTTATCCTTTAAAAAGGAAAGAGAAGGTTCTTGGTGTTTTTAAAGAGTTTTAGGCTTCTGTTGAAAGAGAAACAGAGAAGAAACTAAAGTGTATTCGCACTGACAATGGCGGCGAATACTACAGACCTTTTGATGCTTGCTGTAAAGAGAAAGGTATACGACACTAGAAGACGCCTCAAAAGACTCCTCATTTGAATGGTTTAGCAGAGAGGATGAACAGGAACTTGGTAGAGAGAGTCCATTGTTTGCTTTTTGAAGCAAAGTTATCCCAATCCTTTTGGGTAGAGGCTTTATTGACTGTTGCACATGTTATCAATTTATCTCCCACTTATGCTTTACAGGGTGATGTTCCTAATAGAGTGTGGTATAAGAAAAATGTTTCTTATGACCATTTACGTGTCTTTGGATGTAAAGCCTTTGTACATGTGCCTAAAGATGAGAGGTCTAAATTAAAAGACAAGACGCGACAATGTATCTTCATTGGCTATAGTCTTGGTGAGTTTGGCTATAGATTTTATGATCCAGCTAAAAACAAGCTTTTTAGAAGCCATGATGTGGTTTACATGGAAGATCAGACCATTGAAGACATTGGAAAGGAAGAGAAGATGAAATCTCCTGATAAAGATGGTTTGATCAATCTTAATCCAATTCAAGAGACAGATACACCTAGTAACGATGAGTATGATTTGCAGAATAATCTTCCAGGTGATGATATTGTTCATGAAGATGCTGCAGAAAACTCAGATGCTCCTGCCATTAAAGAGCCTGTTATTCTTCCTAGGAGATCTAACAGGTAATGAGTTCCCTCTAATTGTTATCCAGATGATGAGTATGTGCTTCTTACTAATGCTGGAGAACCAGTCTTTTGAAGAAGCTATGAAAAGTGAGGAAAAAGATAAATGGAAAGCATCCACAAATGATGAATGGCATTCTTTAATAGATTACCATACATTTAAGTTGGTAAAGTTGCCCAAAGGTAAGAGAAATCTGCAGAATCGTTGGATTTTCAAGGAAAAGAATGAAGATTCCAAGATACAATACAAAGCCAGATTAGTCATCAAAGGGTTCGGTCAGAAGAAAGGGGTCGACTTCGATGAAATCTTTTCACCAGTTGTGAAAAGATCCTCTATTCGTGTTGTTCTGGGTTTAGCCACAAATCTTGATTTAGAAGTTGAGCAGATGGATGTCAAAATTGCTTTTCTTCACGGTGATTTAGAGAAAGAAGTTTATATGGAGCAGCCAAAGGCTTATATGGTGAAGGGTAAAGAAGACTGTCTACAGTTTAAAGAAAAGTCTGTATGATTTGAAGCAAGCTCCAAGACAATGGTGTAAGAGGTTTAAGTCTATAATGATCCAGCAGGGTTACAAAAAGACTACTTGCTATTATTGTGCTTTCATAAAGAAGTTTTCAGATAATGACTTCATCATTTTACTGCTCTATGTTGATGATATGTTGATTGTTGGTCAGAATTTCTCTAGAATCAACATTTTAAAGGAGTTTAGCAAGTCTTTTGCGATGAAAGACCTAGGACCGGAAAAAAGTCTTCTTGGCATGCAAATTACACGTAAAAGAGATGCTAAGAAGTTATGGCTATCACAGGAGAAGTATATCAAGAAGGTACTTCAACGTTTTCATATGAATAACACAAAAGCTGTAAATACTCTTCTCGTATCACATTTTAAACTGAGTAGTAGTTAGTGTCCTTTAACTGATAAAGAGAAGGAAGATATGCAACATGTTCCTTATGCATCAACAGTAAGGAGTTTGATGTATGCAATGATTTGCACGAGACCTGATATAGCTCATACTGCCAGTGTGGTTAGTCGCTTTCAGTCCAATCCGGGAAGAGAACATTGGAATGCAATGAAGTAGGTATTGAGATATCTTCATGGATCATCTAGTTTAAGATTGTGTTTTGGAACTGGAAAAACAAAACTTTATGGTTACACTGATTCAGACATGGCTGGGGATATTGACTCTAGAAAATCTACTTCATGCAATATGATCACTTTTGCAGGGGGACCTATGGCATGGCAATCTAAATTACAGAAATGTGTTGCTTTATCTATTACTGAAGTTGAGTTTATTGCTATAACTGAAGCTTGTAAAGAGTTACTTTGGATGAAGAAGTTTGTCTGCGAACTCGGTTTTACACAGGAGAGGTATGTCTTACTTTGTGATAGCATGAGTGCTATTCATTTAAGCAAGAATTCAACATTCCATGGTAGATCAAAACATATTGATGTGCGTTACCACTGGATCCGTGATATTCTGGAGTCTAAACTATTGATGTTGGAGAAGATTCACACAGATGACAATGGTGTGGACATATTCACGAAGATTCTACTGAGGAGGAAGATTGAAGTTTGTCGATTGATTGCTGGTTTGGAAATTAGCTCCATTTGATTTGGAGGAGAGTTTGTTATGGGTCCAAATAAAATGGAGCCCATAATTTTAAGCCCAATTAGCTTTATCCCACATTGAATAAATACAATTTGGTGGGCGTATCTCATGTATATATATATACATGAGTTATGCCACAGTTTGAATACACACGCCACAAAAGAAAAATAACAACACCATTAGACTATTGCAATTTGGTCCTATTGTCGCTCATTTGGACTAATTGCAATTCAGTACTTTTGAAGGCAGAGACAAGTTTTGGGAGCTTTCTTCTAAACGAGATTGGAGAGCTACGCCGAGTAACCTTCTTTTGTCTGTTGGTAGTATTCGTCTAGTTTATTTTAGATTTTGGTGCCTTTGGTTGTCTTCTGCGCTATTGTTGTTGATTGTGTACTTTGTATCTTTTTCTGTTTCGAGATACATTTTGAGTATGGTTTTCACTGGTTAAAAGGAGTAACGGCCGTTGTATTATCCGTGTATTGTTTGGATACATTTGGTGTACTCGTTGATTACAATGGAGATATTTTAAGACTACAGTCTGTCGTGGAAGTTACCTCTCGTCATTTGAGAAGGTGTTACTACGTAAAATTCTGGTGTTATTTCTTTTACACTATTTGCATGTTTCAAAGTTATAATCCACTCCTACAAATTCTTCAAGCTTAAGGAAAAATTATTACGCTTCTGCTTTATTTATTCGTACGTTTTTCCTATCATACAGTTCACAAAACACCATCATGACATTATGCTTTTCTATTTAAAAACAAAAAAAACAAAATCAAGGAACCACCATCCCCGAGCAATCTTATAGATTTTGTTCTGTACCGACCAAAGAACGGTAATATTAATGTACTGGGTGTAAATACTGGTCGGTTTCGTCTGGTAGCAGCCATATACCAGCCAGTACCGAAAATTTTAAAAAATGTAGAGACTTATTAGCAAAATTTTTAATTTTTTTAAAAATTACTCTCCTGCCTCTCCCTTTCCCTTCTTTTTTTCAAATTTTTTATAATTAGTTATTTAGTTAAACTTTTATTGTAATTTTTAATTTTTAATTTTAAAATAAAATAAAATTTTTTGTTACTAATAATAATTATACATTAAATTAAACTTTAAAAATAAAAATAATTTAATTTAATTTAAT
>JAOTAW010000202.1:31230396-31246388 GCA_025629945.1 Erythroxylum savannarum
TGACAACCGAATTTCTACCTTGGAGGATCTCATGTCACAGTTGACTATGGCTCTAATTAGGGGCGAGAAAGGAAACAAGAATAAAAATTAATGATTACAATCTACATAATTACTTATCGTACATATTAAATAATTTTATTAATTAAGAAATTCATTTTTACATAATTTCTTTTATATTAATAATTCTATCAATTTACATAATAATTTTACATATTAAATAATTGAATCAATTAAGACACTCATTCCATAAGACAAGACGTCCTGCATATTCTAATTATGAAGAGATGGAGCAATCCAAGGACTAAATAAAAGTCCAAGCTTTGCCTCTATCTCAAATATCCCAAGTTAGTTGGAATGTCACATTAATGAGTAGTTGATACAAAACTTTATTATCTACTTTTTGTAAATGAGATTTGATTGGACAACACAAAATTTCATCTTTTTGGAAAAAATGTCTACCACTTGCCAATTTCTTATCAAATTTCCAGTTAGGACTTTGGTTTGATCATTTGTTTATGTCATTATGTCTGTAACAAATAAAGTTTAATGTCAAATCATACTTTTACTAGTTCTTCGCCGACTTTTTGGCAAATGGAAGTGCACGACATAAAAAATATAATCAAATGTTTCTCCAGATGTACATAATCAACTTTGACGTGACAGGTCAGTGAGTGATCCTCTTCTTCTGCTTCAAGCACCTTTCGAGCACACGAAATCCTATGTTCAGATTACCGTGCTGTGGCCCTGATTTATTAAATTTTATCTACAATTTTATTTGAATCTCTTGTAAATTATATCCCAAATTGTGTTTGATTATGAAGACAGAGAGGATAAAGAGTTTGTTATCCACTATAACCAAACCTTTTCATGTGATACAAATGATACCTCAGGTATACATTGGCTTTGACCTGAAGGAGAAACATGAATTCCCATCAAAAGTTACCAGTCGATAGCTGGAGACCTTTGACTTGCCCACTAGAGCTGGAATAGATATATGTATATGGAATGTATGTGGCATTATTTCCAGTGCAACCCATGATTTCCACAGGTACATTATTGCCTTCGGAACTAATGATTTTGGCATTTCTCAATTGATTGGTTTCATGTGTTGTTGCCTGTGAAGTGAGAGTCAGTGGGCCTTCAAAGCAGCAATTGTCCTACTGGAAGTAATTAATAAGTGGGAGACTGATAGATTGCCAACTTACATTGTATCCATCTCCAAATTAACTTCTGCCAGTAAGCACTTCTAACCTTTTCCACTAGTTAAGCTTAAAACTGTGTATTACTGAATCTCTTCGGATCTTAAGTTTCAACAAAACTCTCGCTGAGTGTTATCATTGTTGTTGCTGCATTTAACACTTCCGGCCTGTGTGCAAAGTGAATAGAAATGAAACTGATTCTCTCATGTAGCACAGAAGCAGAACATAGACTTCTTGTATTGAAAAGAAATAGCACAAGACATGTGAACAGAGATAAACTGTAGATAAAAACGTAATGTACCTTATCATGGCATATTAAACAACATCGCAAACAATCAAGAAACCATATGCAGGAGTCACTGCAGTTTCTGATCAATGGTGTCCACTGATTCTACTCCACTATGGCAAGGGGAGTAGCAACAACACAGTGACTTACATAGCTATACTTGCTAGCTTGCTGAACTAGGTGGAGGAAGCATGAAAGTTGGTTTAGACTAGATACAAATTGCTGTAGGAACATGTTTTGGGGCCATATTAGTTGGAAACCGAAACTTTGCAACACCAGTTGAGCTGTTATCAATGAGCAGTGTCTCTGCTTGCAACATTGTTAGTATGTTCACTTATTCATGATTCAACGTGTATCTTCCTTACCATTGAGTTATTTTATTTCATAGACATATTTTCTTTGGACGGGCCCTTTTAAAGTTCACGATCCTCCCCCAGGCTCAAGAGTTGGCCCTTTTAATCTAAGAAAACCTTGTAGCTATGAGCTTTGGCCATTGTTTGTAGCGTCCGATGACAAGTTCCTGAAAACATAGCAAGGTTGACTTCCAAGTATTATAAGATTGTTGTTTACACTTAGAAGATCAAATATTCTAAACAGACACACAGTTGATGACAGAGGGAGAGCATATGTAACCAAGTGGAAACTGAAAACAAAAGCAGATTGAAGAATTGCTACCAGAACGTGCCTAACTTGAACTAAGTCTCGGATAGTCTAACCTTTGATTGCACTGTATTACCTGTCATGACCATTGTTATCAATTCTTTAGCTTAATTGAGCCAATACCCGGTCACAATCAACATTATCGATGAAAACACAAAAATAAAATGAGGGGCAAACAATGTATTGCAAACGAAAAAATATACTTGTCAAAATGAGGCACAAAGTTTATTAACAATTGAACTTAAAATTCATGAAAAACTTGAAAATATTCATAGTTGGCACTCGATAGCAAACTGAGAAACTAAGCACTTGAACTCTAATCATCTATACATAACAGTTAAATCTACATGCTTTTTCACTTGGATGAGCAAGAGTTTCTTCTTAATATGGCGGGGGATAGTTTCCAGGATAATGCCCTAAAACAAAAGAAAGCTAGAGTTAGCCACAATTGAGATTGAATATCAGCATTTAACAGCAGATGTAAACAAAACAACATGAACTCAACAGGAGGATAGTAGGGTGTACCTTGAGGAGGAGGTGGATATGGTGATGGAGGATAAGCTGAAGGTGGTGGATATGGTGAAGGGGGGTAAGCAGCTGGTTGAGGGGGATATGCAGGCGGTGGATATGCTTGATTAACTGGGTATGACGGATAAGGAGATGGGCCACCGTAGGCTGTAGCTGGTGGTGGATAAGCGGCTGGATATGCTGGTGGTGGATAAGCGGTTGGGTATGCTGGTGGCGGTGCTGAGTATGTTGAGACTTGAGGAGGATGTGGTGCTGAGTAAAGTGGTGCTGAAGCTGTTGCAGCTTTCTGCACAAACACATTTGTAAGCCCGCAACAAACAAGAAATCTTCCTGGATACAGAAGATAATAGGATATCTAAAATTTCAGGTCATCAAAATAACTTGCCTTGGCATTAGCATAATGCATTATAAGTCGCACTTCTCCAGCAGCTCTGCAACGGGGCAAAACACTCTTAAAAAGATACTTAGGTCATCCAACTCATGGTAACATAATACATGTCTGTCTTTCTATCACTCATAAACATAAACCTTCCCTCCTTGCAAAAAATTCTGACGCAGGGACATGGACAAAAGCATGCTATGAGAATGAAAAAGGAGGAACCAAGAAATCTCAAACATTCAATCAATGCACTTAACAAATAATGGACATTAGGCAACATTACCACAAATACAAAAATAATTAATGCTATGCCCTTGAAAATTCAAAACCTGTAAACATAAAACCACAGAAATGATGTTCTAGCAATGCCTAAAAGTCGCTCTCTTATATCCAAAAACCATGGATAAGTTCACCATTTTTTTTTGTTCTTGTTAATAGAATTCAATACCATCTTTGTGAATAATACATAAGCTATTACAGCAGGATAAATACGACTTTCATTTCAATACCTCATAGCCAGAAGATGTGCACAAGGCTATTAAGAACAAACATGCAAGGATCGAACTTGTTTGCGTATATTTAAACACAAGAACTTCAAGAAATACTGGCATTCAAAGAATTCAATCCCAAGTCAAAGTCAAAAGTAATTGCATTAACATTACCTGCCAGTTTTAGTTTGAAGTGGCCAAGTGCAATCGTCAAAGCCATCAGACAGAACTTTATGCAACGGAACCCTAAGTTCAGTAATTTCCATGAGATTAGATTAACATCAGACCCAGAGCATCAACATAACGAATCATCACTGCATAAAAGAGATAAGAAGAATACTCACTTTCCGCTGCCAATGAAATCGTTATTAGTTAAGGTATTGCTGTTCCAAACTACAATGTTTAGCTCTCTTAGCCCTTCAATCAAGGTGAATATAAACTTCTCTTGGAATGTAGGATTCTTACCACCATCTAAACCAACCAAGCACAATAAATTAAAAAAGGGAAAATAAGTTCCGTATGATTCATCAGCTACAAATCTTAACCAAACAAGAATACTAACTGAAAAAGTCAAACTCTTGAAAAGCAGAGTTAAAAGGGGTTTCAGTGACATTCCTAAAAAGGTACCAGGAAATCAACATAAGAAAATAGAGAACACAGATGCACGCAAAGAAAGGAACTTTCAGGCAGGTACCTGTGCAGGTTCGTGTACGGACCTTATTGCTACCATATTCAAGGCAAACATAAGGATCTTGCCTTGAAATCCATTCTGTGTCTTTCAATTTGGTGCAAGCAACCACTGAACCCAAACACAAAACAAAAAGCAACCCATATAAGGACCAAGCTCAAAACAAAGAATTAGATCAACAACAACATTACCAGTGACTTCAAGAAGCTGTCCCTGAATACCAGAAACCGACATTGGATGGGAGGTGACCGACAGCTGACCTGTAAAACTGGTCAAAAATTACTTGTTGCATAAACGACCCACCATCTCTTTTTATATTCGGGTTCGCTAAACCGAGTGGAACGAACATTAATTACATTAAGCACGTTAATGGTTTTATCCATTCCGATGTTCTTTTGTTTACTCAACTCTTTTTTCACCGTAGGAATTCTGCTCGTTTCCCTTCTAAGGTGGTGCTTGCTGCCGTCACCTGGTTAAAAATATTACCTATAAAAGCGGTAGATCATGGAGCGAAGACTTTGACCAGTGCACGTGATAAATCTTGCAAATTTACGCTCGTACACACTCTTCATTATTGTCTTCTTTTTGCAGTTATTGTCGGGGGTTCATAATTCGGATCTTTCCCGTTATTCTGCTTTTATTCTGCTATCGATAAAGCGTTGTTTTTTTTTCTTAGGGGTTTCAATAGATGTCGTAGGAGAGTTTCAAGCCATCCTAGTTCAGGTTAATATCTGCTCGAATTGGGTAGGGCCCTTATAGGAGGTAAAATTACGATATTAAGTTTTAAACGGCTGCATATATGAGGCTGGTTCGAACCCGCAAACCGCAACCTCATTTAAGTCAAAAAAGCTCTTTACCAATTCACCAACGCTCTAAGATTTTTTCAAAGAAAACGGAAGAATCTGCGTTCGATATTGTTTAGATGTGTATCGAGTAAAGTTTTAAACTGACGCAACAACTTACCAATATAAGGTTTTTAAATAAAACTTAAGGAAATTGTCAGAGGGAAATAAATATGGAAAAATAATGAAAAAAAAAGAGAGGAAGAGTTTGTGTTGCATTGACATTTGTTTAAATAACGAGGAAGATGAGGTGTGTGTTAGAATTAGAAATAGAATTGGTCCATTCTTCGTTTACTAAACAGAACACAATTGACTTTCAAGAACAATTTCCATGAAATTGAGGCAGAGCCTGATTCTGTACTTAACATTACCAACACATGCAGAAGCCTCTGACCTTGTACTGTTTCACAAGATAGGATTGCTTCATTGTTTCACACAAATTCTTGTGGACTCCAGAGAAATTCCTCAAATTTTGACCCACTTCAGGATTCATTAAAAACAATATCGTTCCCATTTGACAAGAACTAAACCTGTGGTCCAAGATTCAGGAAGCTCCATTTATGGACTACTAGCTCAAAAGAATGATAACATTATAAAATGTGTTAAATCAACTATTTAAAGGAATTAATAAAACGAATTCAACTAATTGGTGCAACAACTAGATTCAGTAATTTCTCAGCCCACCACCTTGCTTTCAGCTCGAACAACAGATAAAGCCAGAAGCTGACTTTAACACTACTACTCGATATGGACTGATCAAACCATAATCACCACATCCACATGCGTGTATAACTTGCAAGCCAATTCATATATACAACTTTCTATAATGACATAAACATGCCCTTGACCTTTACTCGCTTTCATAGTCTTCATCGTCTCCAAATGTGAAGACAGATGCATCAGCAGCCATTGCTTTGAATTCACTACCTGAATTGTTAATCTCGTAGCCTGATCCAGCTCCATCACTTTTTGGTTGAGTAGAAGCCTGGGAGCCTGCGCCTCCCAAAGTAAGTTGCGCTGTTGCATGAGTTATACCCTTTACCTGATCTGGTTTAACAGTGTTGTCATTTGTAGTGGAGGTTTTCACTGCAGTCCCGTCTTGAGAAGTTGCTAGAGCTGGCCTGTTTCTTGAAGATACAGATTCCTCTGCCTCGCTGTCTGAGAAAACGTCATCTTTATCACTACTCGATTGGTTCTTATTCTGACTTGGAGCAGCTGCAGCTGTGGCTGTATCAGATGGGGCCTGTACAACATTTGAACTGTCTTCTGGTTTCTTAACAGTTGTTTCTGTAGGTGAAGTTGCTGGAACGGGCACAGTATAATCTACAAGAACAACCTCAACCTGAAATCCTGGGGAAGGCAGCTTTCTCTGCAGAAAATCATGTAAGATTGTTAGGCCTACTTGAAGCATGGAGAATATAAGACATCTGACAAGAGTCAGGTTGGTAGATGAAACAGCACTTTCACCATGATTAATAAGCAAGAAAGAAAACAGGGGTTTTTGTGTTAAGTGAGAATTAGATTACCTTGTCAAACCCGTCAATGTCACCAGTATTCAAGATTTTTCTATTTTCCATCATTGTTGTGTTCAACCAACTGAAATTACAAAGGAAGTACTAAGTAATTCACATTCTGTTCATGATCATAGCAGTATATTCTTTTAAAAGGTCAAATACAGACAAGTAAAAATCTCCTTGGCGATCATGAAAATGGACTTTAAAGTCTCCAGCCACTTCTGTCAGACCAGGCTCCCCTGGCAAAGCAAAGACCATAACTCCTTTCTTAGGTGCCGTAAACCAGTAATCTTCAGGCTGCAAAAGAAACAAGAATTGTCATACTGGAAAAGAGTTAAATCCATATAAAAAGCTAGAATTAGCCAGTGGTCCATAAAAGAGAAGACATTCTTAATAGAGCTTTCCAGAGACTCCTGGCATGACAGCAATTGTTTCATGAAACTGAAAAGTAACCTACCGACAAATCCTTGGTTCTGGGATGCTTTTTGGTGGAGAAGAGCACACCTGTATATAAAGAAAGCATTAAAGAGATAAACAAGAATTTGAATAACTCATACTTGATAAATTGATATTTATCTAACATATAAAGTAATGTGAAGTTTAACTGCCACTCATCATTTGTATCTCTATAAGTGTCCACTCATCTTGTTTCACATTTTGAAATAGAAAGAAAAAGAGAAAAGGAAGAGGAGAAAGAAATGGGGCAGAGCAGTGAAGACCCATCCTGAACATGTGTAGCTTAGTTCTTCTATCAAGCAAAGACACCAATGGGATTTACACATTTTCCAGAACAATAAAGATGTGGAAAGAAACACATTATGCCGCAAATATGTTTGATTTGCCATCAAAGAGAACAGATCAAGCCAAAAACTGAAGCTCAAAGGCATACGAAGGAAGACAAAGGAAGGTATAAAGCATTTCTATCTGCTCATGAGATGCAAAAAAGAACAAATATACCAACTTAGTTGCAATGGTTGAATTGGCAATGCAGAATTAGCGGAGAAAAGGAAAATGGAATCTTTATATATAATGGCACACCCACCGTTGTGATCTGAGATAGTTATGGAAGGCCTGATCCAATAAGGGCATCTATGGAGTCGAAATCCTCTAAGCATGCACCTGCAGAAAGCGTCAACTTCGTAACTGAAGAAACAAATAATACTTCTGACAAATGCAAGGCAACAAGCATACCTACGCCCAGGTTGGTTTTCACCATTGAAGTATGTCATGATGCGCTCAAAATATTTTACATATCTCTACAAAGAAATAACAACAGAATGGTAACTATCAGATACGATGAGAAGAAGGCTCAGCAAAGAGATTAAATGTGTATTTTCCTTGGAAAAGAAAAAAGGTAATGGCTCACTTACAATTTGGCTTGGCAAAACAAGCCCTTTCCCATCAATGCATCTTTTCTGGTTGTAGTAATCCATTGACTCTTCAGCTGTAGGAAAGAACTGCAAACAAAAGGTTAATTAACAACATGAACTATTTGGTAATATTAACATAACACTGACTAATTTACAAATTACATCATAGGTAATAGAATATCTATATCACTGCATATAATCTCAAACCAGCTGAGATTGCATCCAGGATTGTTCTATGTTTCTCATTCTGCTGCATTTAAAACAAACTGCATGTATTTTGCCACAACAATTTGATAAATGTCAAATCAAAGTACAATTCAACTGGAAAAGAGATCCATATCTTACCTTTAAGTATAGAAGAAGGCTAGAAATCATCAATCCTGTCCTTGCCATTCCAGCCTTACAGTGCACAACCACGACATTCTCAATGTCTTCCTTCAACCAGGAGTAAGCACTTTGACAGAATGAAATTATCAGTTGAATCGGGGGGCAGTTATGATCATCAAATGGAAAACTAGCCACCTAACAAACAATTTCATGCGACATACATAAGAAGCTATCAATAAAATTATTGCCGATAGAAATCTTTAAAGCATTCAAGTATCAAAAGAGGGAAAATAAAAGAAAGAAAATACATTATACAACACAACAAATAGGACAGACCAAATTTGAGCTGAAATACAACAATCCTCAAATCTGCTTTACCGATGCAAACAATGATATGTATGCTTTACTACTGCATCAGATATTAAAAAAACAGTACCACACCTTTCCTTCGAACAAGGATGCATCATACAGCCTTTCAGAACAAAGGTTGTAAACTTTGTACTTGCCCTGCAAATAGAAAGTCGACCAAAGGTCAAAGATTAGGATAAAACAACGTTAGAAGTCCAAAAATGCCATTGCTAGGTGTAGAAGGCGAATGAAAGAAACTCGACGTACTTATCAACAACAAGATGAGCACGCCAGCAATTCAAATCCCACATTGCATAAGTATGCAGTCAAATCATTGATTAGGAAAACTACAAGGTCTAATTACAAGTATAAGAATCTAGGCGGTTTCTATAACCCAACACCAGTACCCACTATTAAGCTGAAGATGGTACAGATCATACCCACAAAGGAATAGAACTATGAACCTCTTGCACGCCAAACAAAAGAACTTGTAGAGGTTACAGAAGACACAAGAAATGAACAAAGAATAAATAATGAAAAAAAAATCATTGTTTTATATCCATTTACCTTGTGATGGGTTTCAAAAAAATTAATCACTTCTTCCATTTGGTTTCTGTAGAAACCCTGCATCACAAAGCTAGTAGTTCATTATTGATCACTAGAAGAATCAAGTCTGATTATTAACTACAAATTAGTATGCCTACCTCAACATATCCAAAGAACCCAGAACTCATATCACCAGCAGGGAATCCCATGGCTATTATGTTCTCTGTGATATATGTCATATCCAAATCAAATGCTCCTTCCTGGATACAAAGGGCAGAATGAAGATTAAATACATGAAAAAAAATTAGTTGAAACAAAATCTCTGTGTAGACATTTATTATCAAGATATTAGCAAGAATCAGCATCACGATTCAAATCCTCAAACAATGCATTGCACAAGAAGGAAAGTTCTACTAGCTGGAGAAACCCAGCCTATTTCCATGCAAGAGTTGACCCATTTTCTTAGGAAACACCTCTGTGTAATACTAATGACACGGTGTCTAGAAAGAGGATTATAGAACAAACAATCAAACTGCAAAAAAGACCTCTCACCTCCTCCTCTCATCACTATAACACATGAAAACATTAGGAAAGGAAATATAAAACTAAATCAACGTGAGAAGTGAGAGAACCAATAAGAATGGCAATAAATGATAGTTCATTTGAGATCAAAACGATTTACAGGCAATGTAATCCACCTGATATCTTCGCTTATTTTGAGAGACAGCATGCCGTGCCTTGACCTGTACTGCTTTGACTGCATTCTTTGACGTGTCAACTAGCCCCTTCGTAATGGTCCCAAATAAACCAGATCGTGAAGTCCCTTCAAGACTTTCATCTGAAGGAGGCGATTTAGGGTGCAGATTCAGTCCAAGTCCGCTAGTGAAACGTGAAAAGGTTGATTTTCCAGGACTCCCTGTTGGTGACGCATCTTGAGTCGAAGATAAAGGCTGAGGGATCTTCAAATTTTTGGCCCATGATGCTATACCAGCAGCAGACAGCTTCGAGGGAGCTTCTTGGGCAGAATTATCCGGTACAGGATTGACAGCAGCAGGAATTCTAGCATTAGGTCGAGCTGATGAATCAACGGATACTGAATCCATTTTGTCTCAAGGATCTGGCATATACAGAAACTTACAGAGCCAACAAAGACCACTGCAACGACCAACTGCAATAAGGACACAAACACCAACACAAACATAAACATAAACATAGGAGCATCAAAACACAAAAGGGGCAACAACTTCCCCAATGCCCCACCTCGAAAACAACAGAAAAGTAAATTTGTGTGATCGATTTTAGCTGCATCAACTCCATTTCAACAAATAGCCTCTTTTCAAATCCTGAGCTTTCAAGCTAATTAATCGCAAACATGATAATTTTCCCACTTTCTAGTAACAAAACTACTCCGAAGACCAAAACCATACAGAGAAGGCCCCACCACTTGCACACAAATCCGACATGCAATACCACATATTCAGATTGCTCTTTTTTTTAAAGCAAAAGCATCAAAACCCAATTGAAATTGGTCGAAAACAGAGACAGCAAAGACATTAGTGAAAGAAAAATAATTAGGGATCTAGGGTTAGGGCTACACCTGATTGTGCTGTGATTCGACAAGGAAGAGAAACTAGGTGCTTACTGAAACTGAAATTCGGGTAGGAAGAGATCAGACGGAAGGACAAAGGAGACAATAGTTTGGTACTATCAGTTACAAGGATGGCATATTTGTCATTTCACGTGCTTCTCTAGTCAACCAAACTAGTACAAGCAAAGTGGTATAAGCAAACCGGATAGATCAAACGGTGTAAAAAGGGTGGGACTACCGTTTAAGATATACTAATGATCATACCATATCGCTGCCGGATAAATTTAGAAAAGCAGATACATACTAAATGCCCCTTTTGTCCTAATTTTAACCCAAAAGACTAAAGAGTTACACAGTTAATTTGTATCGGACACAAAGATATATATTATGTTATTGTCTCAAAATGACAAATTTATAATATCCGTGAAAAAAAGATCTTATCTTTATTGACCATTTCTACTTTTCACATTTTCTTCTTACACATTTAGATAAAGGATACTCAATTTTCTTGTATTTAATTAAATTTTATTTTTTAAAAAATATAATTTGATACATATACGTATAGTTTTGTAACTTATGAAATATTTTACCGCTTCAACGGAGTTATATTATGAGTTTTCGACCAAGTAATCCTGATACGTCCCAAGAGAGTTTTTAACAGAGTAATTTATATAAGATTAAAAGTTTTCAAAAATTGACTGCAAGAAGACATTAGTTTTTTGTATATATAGGTGTAAATTGTCAAAGCTTGTCTTTTTAACATCTAAAAGGATCAATCTTTTCTTGTATAATTTAGACCTATGGTCTATGGTCTCAAGATTTTTTAATACATAGAATCCTAAGTCAAGTATAGATTATGTTTGTCTCCTGCTCTTGAAATATAACATTTCTTAACTCAGGTCCCATTATTAGCATAAGCATGTACAGTATCTTGATGACCACAGACGAGTCTCTGATTAGATTATTGATAGAGAAATGGCAGTGCGTCAGAGCAGAAAAGGGCCGTCAGCGACCATGCTGCCTCATAAATTGCCTTCAATTGGGTATAAGGTAATAACAATGACAGAACCACAATAGTAAACAATCACCCTCCATTATTTCTATTTTTCACTTTTAGTTTTTTATTTTTATTTACATTATTTTACAGTCACTTAGTTTTATTTCTATAATTCTATTTTTTTTATAAAACTTTTCAGTTAATGTTTTTATTTTTGTTTTTATTGAAAAGTATAATTAAAATAGAATTATAGAAATAAAAAATTAAAAATAAAAACATTAACTGAAAATTATAATTAAAAGTAGAATTATAGAAATAAAAATAAACACATTAACTGAAAAGTATAATTAAAAATAGAATTATAGAAATAAAAAATAAAAACATTAACTGAAAAGTATGATTAAAAATAGAATTATAGAAATAAAACTAAGCGACTAAAAATAAAAAATTATTTAATTGTTAAAAAGATAAATTATTTTATAAATTGATTAATTGATTAAATTAATTTTAATCTCTGATATAATATTCAATAAAATATTATATTTTATTAAAATAAATAATTTAATAACTAAATATTAGTTTATAAACTAATATTTATTTTTATTTATTAAAGAAAATTTATTTAAATATAAATATTGAAGATATTTTATATTAAAATTAAATTAAATTAATTTTCTTTTCAAATTAATTATAACATGAAATTAAATTATTTATAATTTATTAATAATATAATATTTAATAATTAAATAATATATATTTGATTAATAATAAATCAAATTATAAAAAATAAAAATAGAAAACAAATTTTATTTTAGAAGTTATAAAAATTAGAAAAAACTAAAACTAAAAATAGAAATGTGCCTTTTAATTGTAGGTTTCAAAAGATATAATCGAACCAAAATAATAATATAAACAATATTAGATAATTTAAAAAGATTTTTATTTTAAATCTTATAAATACTTTTGGGCTTTTACACTATAACGCTTTCCAAAGCTAAATAGCTTAAGAAAAAGTCAATAGCTACAAAGAGGCCGATTGGTCCGAGATTTGGGCCGCGGGACAAGGGAACGCATGAGCAAATACATATGTTGCGGTCACCAGAATCAGCAGATTAGTGAAGTTCTAGGAAAGGTTGTTTTGACCTGTCTTTGCTTAGTAAACATTAGAATGTATTTACAAACATCATAAAAGCAAATTAAAGATGAAGCATTCCTCCAAAGCTTCCCTGCTTAAGAATAACAATCGCAACCTGAGAACTTATTAGGCCATTTCATGCTTAGTGGGACCGAGTTGTTTGAGCAGGACTACGCCTTAATGCTGCTACACTCAATGGACTGTCCTTGCTCTGTTTAACAAAGAGAGAATCAGTTACCAAAATGTCAAGAGAAGGGAATTGTATTTATAGTAGAGGTAAAGACACGTTTCTTTTTACCATTTTACAGGTTCCAGCATCAACATCACAGACAGGATACTCATGTGGGCAGCAACTGGAATGATCATCACAGCAGGTTGCAGATTCAAGAGGGCAGCATCCCCACCCGAAGCAGAACTCTCCATACTCATATATGCAGCAGCATGTGCTTCCAGCCTGACAGGAGTAATAGTCGTCACATTCGGTGGATGGTTTTGGTGGTGGTGGTGGGTTCACCGGAGATGGAGGGGTTGGTCCAGGATTAGGGGGGTTTGCACCGTTCTTAATTGGATATGAAGCTTCAATTGCAATACCACATTTGCCAGTTTTAGTATTGGCCACATTACGTTCCATTTTGATGTATCCATTCTCTCCCCAATCAGGACCCCATGAGTTCCTCACAATCCAATAATCTTTGCCATTTTCAGTGCCATATCCCACCGCAACCACACCATGGTCTAACTCTGTTCCACAGATACCGGTGAAAACACCCTGGATTGACAAAAGGAAGATCAAAATGTATTCTAACAGTTCTGTTGGCAGGATATTAAAATATCATATGCACCTCAAATTTCATTTAAGAGTTCAATTACTTTCTCTAGTTTTGGATTTGATAAAGTAAAACAATATGTTCATTTTCATCAATTTTAGTTTTTAAGACTTCCACCAAAAGTTAAGTTATTTGATAAAGTAAAACAATATGGTCATTTTAACGTGACATTTTTTATTAGAAGATAGAACAGACTACCTAGGAGTATAATATACAATTAGCATTTCATATATATTATTCCCATATATTATGTCAGTAATAGATTAAATATTATAGTTCAAATACCTCTAAATGTGATTGTTATTAAACATATATAGATGTACAAAACTAGATAAGTCTGAATTATTTAACAAATTTGAATAAATTACCGATTGGTAAAGTTGAAAAGCTCTGCCACCAGCTTCAATGGCTACACTAACTGGTTGATGTGCCACAGCCTTTTGCAACGATTTCTCATCATTTTCAGGAACATCTTCATATCCATCAATGGTAACAACTCGAGCATTTTTCTGTAGAAAAAGTAATGATCAATTTAAACATGAAAATTCTGATAGAAAATATCATGATTCTCAGCTTTAATCTTCTGATATGGTGTTAAAGGTTTGAAAGATACCCTGTTCGGATCACACAAGTTATCAGTAGCCTTGTATGGATAGTCTTTTTCTGTATCAATACCACCATTGTTGATTATAAACTGAAAGCCATAGTCCATGAGTCCACCATTGCATCCCTGATTGTAGGATTTATCGCAATCCACGAGCTCTTGCTCGGACAGGGAGATTAAGTCGCCAGTCACTATTTGGTTTATCCCTTCCACTGCACCAACAGTTGAGAACGCCCAGCAACTCCCTTGATAACGAACAAGCAAATAAGAACAGCATAAATACAGAAAAAAACAAGAGGAAAAAAGAAAGAACATGATTTATGAAATACAATCACAACTAGTGCAGAACTGGAATATGAGGGCTTACACCGTAAACCAATCAATTGAACTTGACTGAGCATCAAACGCAACCAATAGAAACTTCATTTAAACAATTAAGTACAGTAGGTATTAAACAATTTCGTTAAAGAAGATTGAAACTTTCCTTAAAGAATTAATCATTACACAAAGCTAATAAGTAGAATCCATGTTATCACAACCAAAAATTAGTATAAGCCAGCAATTAAAATCAGTTGAACATCAAAGTTCATAACTCAAATTCAGCAATGTCTTTACTCTCATGTAAGAACCACAATTGCTTGTAACAGAACAAATCTATCATACAGGTTATTAAGAATCAAGAATTTTTACACAAATTTTCCAAACAAAAAGAGTAGTTATCGATCTATAATTGCCCAAATAAAAAAGGATGACACTCCCTTGGTAAAAACATGTTCTTTGGTCCCACCCATACCTAAACACCTAAACACTCGGAGAATCCAGACAACAAAAGACTTACCACACTGCCCTTGGTCTTTGACAGGGACAACAGCCCCTTTGGCTCTCCAATCGACTTCTGCCGGCAGCTCATCGCCGACCGCATGCAAGTACCTCATACTCGGTCCTCTGGACCCCAACGTTCTGTTTCTCATCTCCATCCTCGTACCCAAGTACCTAGCGCGATACTCCTCGTTGGTCAGATCGGCAAAACGGTTAAGACCGACCCTGTAACTCCGCTCGACAGAGTTATGCTCGTCGATGAATCTAAGATTATCCTTAAAAATCTCAAACCTCTTCTCCTTCTCTCCCAAATCGTTGCTGTGCTTCCGATGTTTGACCAGCCACATCTCGTACATTCTCCGGACCTGAGCCTCGCTCCTGTCCGGAAACTGCCCGTGCGAGATGTCATAGTCAATAATGGACATGTCCAACGCCGAGGAGACGGAGAACAAGGCCAGCACGACGGCGACGGATCTTGACAGACCCATGTCAAGTAATGCGTTTGACAAGGGTTTCTCCGGCTCGTGATCTTTCTTGAGGGCTAGAGCACCAAAAGATTGAAAATTTAGGAGCTAACGAAACTCTGTAGACCAATGCTGCGTTGAAGTAGGGACTTAATATCTTGTCTTTATAAGCCTAAAATTGGAGAGTTGTGTGGGTCTCTCCAGCTCTTTTTGACCATAATTAGGATTCTTTTAGTTTGATAGTTATAGGGGTGTTTAAGCAAATGGGTTTTCGACACGTGTTCCCATGTGCTAGCAGAATCGTCATTTTTTGGTTTAAACTTTAAAGATAAAGACGAAAGTAGTAGCTTGATAAGAAATAAAAAGAAAGGAGGATATATTTA
>JAOTAW010000202.1:31262649-31274733 GCA_025629945.1 Erythroxylum savannarum
GTTATTGACCGCATGTGTGTTTGTGTTTAAAAAAAAAATTATACCAATTTTCGAGTGATTGAGTGCTCTAGCACGCCACCTTCACGAGACACGAATTCAGATATCACCGTCGATATCGGGTTCGGGTGAAAACACTAAAAACATACTCTAACACCTAGAAAAAAAATACTAAGTTTTACACTTATCAATTACTATCAAGGACATCAATTTTCCGAACAAGAAATCTATAAGGAACACTATTATTAGCATAATCAATAAGCATCTAATCAAAAGTTTTTAAGCATATTTTTCTTTTTTTAGGATCAGACAACATCACCTTAGCAAGACATCCCCACACTTTTAAATATTTCAAATTAGGAGGGTAACCTCTTTATAACTCATATGGTGTCTTACCAATTCTCTTATAAGTTTTGTAAATGACATGCAAACAAAATAACTTTACCCTATAAGTTATCAAGAGCATAATAACTAACAAGCAAAGCTTTCATCATTTCTTTTAAAGTTTTGTTTTTCCTTTCTACTACACCATTTGATTCAAGGGAATAAGAGGGAGTAATTTCATAGATTATTCCTTCCTTTTCACAATAGTCATCAAACAAAATATATTCACCTCTTTTATCTGATTGAATTCTTTTTATTTTTCTATTTAATTTGTTTTCTACCTCAAAGTTATTCAATAAAAACATATTAAAGCCACATCTTTCTTTGTTAACAAATACACTTTAGAATATCTAGAAAAATCATATATAAATGTTATGTAATATTTCTTACCACCTCTAGATATTTTTTTAAATCACCAATATCAGTATGAATTAAACTTAATAATTCATATTCTCTATTAATAGATGCACAAGATTTCTTAGTTATTTTTGTTTGAGCACATATCCCACATTTATCCATAAATGCATTACCATTAGCAGAAATAAGGCTAAGAGGTCGCATATCTTTAAGGAAAATTAATATGACCTAATCTAGCATGTCATAAATTAAAAGAATATATCAAGTAGAAGAATATGCATTTTTTTAAATGATCACCTCATAAACACTCAATATAAACAATCCCTAATTACAATAATGTTTCCCTACAAATATATCATTTTTTGTCATAACAATCTTATCATATTCAAGTGACACTTTAACCCCAACTTTTTCCAATAAGGCCACAGAAATTAGATTAACTATAATAGTTGGTACATAAATTACTTCATTTAATGTCAAGGTCTTATCATATATGAGTTTCAAAAGGTCTTATCATACCTATAATTTTGGTATCATGTACTTCAACTAAATTTATATTTGGTTAGACATGATTGTCATTTCTCACTCATTTCCTACATTAAGATGTATGATGACCCGATTTTCCACAAACAAAACAAAAGCATTTCTTTTGAAGTTGAGATTATTCATTTTAGGTTTAAAATCAAGTCTACGACAATTATTCTTATTTTTGTTTGCATACCTTCTATTATTATTGGAATTTGAGTTACTTTGTAACAGGATGGTTTTCAATGATATACCTCCTTTGCTTTGGCTGCTTGAAACTCCTTTTCTTTAATAATTACGTGGACAATTAGATCTGGTGATAGACAATTGTCAGTGTTTGAGCTTGTTATTGTTTGTAGTCATTCCAAGATTCAGATTGCTTTTCAATTAATAAGCCCACCACAAATTGCTCTTATAAATTGATTTTTTTTTTGCTTTGACTTCCTCGAGAGTGTTATGGTACTCGTTAGTTTGATATTTGATGATGCTAAAATTTGCCAATTGCAAACTTTTGCTTACCCACATCTTTAGTCGTGTAATCAATCATCACTGAATCCCATATTTCCTTTGCTTCTTTGAAAGGATAACAAACATCAAATAATTCATTAGATAAGGTACTTATAATCGTGTGTTGGCACCCTTATTGGCATGAATCCAATGCTCAAGTTTTTTTTAGTCCAAATGAAAATTTCAGCAGCAGGTTTTGTTTCTGTCAAAGCAAATGCTGATCTATACACGTCCAGAATTGAGAAAACCCTCTCCTGCTACGTGTTGAAGTTATTGCCATCGAATATTTGAAATCTTAAGAAGTGGTCTTACAAAGGGAACAACAATCGCAGCAGATGAATTTTCATATTAGATGGCGACAATGTCCCAATTAGAACCCATATTGACTACATTTAAACCTTCGGCAACTTGAGCACATTCAGCGGTGGCATCCTTAGCTGTTCTGGCATTATTGGTTATACCCATGTTCAGCTACAACTTCAAGTGAACAATATAAATCAAGTTGATCAAGATCAACCCAGACGTGTGACAAGCTCCACCGTGACTTTGGTTGCTCCTCTATTACCCTCACTTGAGAGCAGAAACATATGAGGTTGATTCCAACAACGCCACCCACGATAATTCTTTGTTAAAAAGATAAATTATAGATTTATAACTTTAAGATATGATTTGAGTTAACGTTAAAATTACGTTTTTTTAATACAAAATTTAGAATAAGTTAAACGTGAATTTATTTAAGTAAAATAAACTTTTGAAAAAACAAACCAATTTCACGATAACCATTAGTTCAAATTGATCAAGTATTATTCATTACACGCTCTACTAATAAAATTAATTCTTAATTAACAAAAGTTGATGAAATTCTATGATTATTTATCTTGAATTAGGGTCGGTTTGGAATGGGTGAAGAAACCTAAACCGGAAGATGACAAAGTACGCATGTGGGCGTATTTAGTTTGGAACCCAACTGATCAGAAACCACGGCCTCCCTCGCTCAATTAAAGCTTCAGCTTTGATTTTGTTCAAGTTCAACATAGTCATTTAAAAAAGTAAATAAATTACAATTTTAAGAGTATATTTGAAAAGTAAATGAAATCCATGCTAAAGACAGATACAAAATTGACTGCTCATGTAATATTTTTTTTTTAACTTTAGACTTAAAATATAAGTAAAGTTGAAGGATGTATGAATTATGTAGGCAGGCTTATGAAAACATTCGGGGGGTTTATCGAAAAGAAAAGGTAAAGAAAGCAAGTATGGAGCAATTGGCTTGACCTGAAATGCACTTCAGATTGATCAATTCAGTATAACAAATTTTGGTTAGACGTCATAGTACAGAAGAAAAACAGTCGTTTCCTGGGAATTTGATTTGGCCTTTAGCAGTGGCCTTATACGACATGCACTACAAGTAACACCTCCCAACTTCGTATGGTAAGTTATCAAAACTTACAAAAAGCCTAAATCTTAAGATAAAATCATTACATGGTAGAGAGTTCTGTATACCTTGGAACTGCACACTTGAACAACACCCTTTTGTAAAACTTCAAGCCTAGTAGGGATCAATCCGGCTATGCGTGGGAACAAGCCCACCATGCTCACTCATGCTCCGCCTTAATCTATGAAATTTTGGTTTGCTACTTACTGTCCTCAGGGGAGCTGATCTGTTTCCATGCCTAATTGGTAAAAGACAATCCATCCCCCGCCAAACTTGAAGCCGAAAACTGTCTATTTTCAGGCGGAGCTGAACAATATTCCATCGTTATGAAAGAAGAGGTTTGCCCATATTTTAACCGAGGGGACAGCCCACTAGCATCGTACCAACTCCTATAGCAAGATCACCTTTAGAATTGGAATTGGGACAGAAGATCCCTTCTCACTAGTATTAACCCCACAAGTCTCTGTTACAAAGAAGAGTGGAGAAGATACGTAAGAATAAAAAGACATAGTTACAGACATTAGAAGAAAGACGAATTGCAGCGTTTAAATAAAAGGTCTAGTGTTATTAAGTTGGACGAGAGATTAGCGTATAATAAAAGTGTGTATTAAAGCCGAATACTAACAGCTAAAACGACATGAAAAATTTGTACGCATAATTTCTATTTCTCTCTCTATATCAATGGATTCTATGTTTCTCTCTCTCTCTTGATATTTTTCTTCTTACCCTTTCTGACAAAATCGTAACAATCTTCTGTTATCCATTTTTTATCTACAACAATTAGTATCAGAAAAGTCGACCTTATAAAGAGCAATGATGGCTGAAAGCACCAGAGGCACCGAGTTACAAAGAGTGGAAGCAAGCTTGAAGAGTGTGATAGAGAGAATGTTCTTGGAGTCACAAGCTCGGAGTGAGAGGATGTTTTCGGATAATCAAAATAGAACAAAAAAGGTGGAAAAAGAGATGACGGAATTAAGAGCTTTACTCTTGCATAATTTTCAGAAACAAGGAGGAGAGGTCGGAATGACTGAACCCACACCCCAGAATAGTCCAGTAAGGTAAGAGCGAGACGGGAATGTAATACCTATAAGAATGACTAGTATTGAGTTTTCACCATTTGATGATGAGAACGTTAAACTGTTGCTATACCGATGTGAGCAGTTTTTCTTGTTGGATCAAACTCTTGAGAAGACAAAGGTGAGTGTGGCGATCTTACACATGGATGAGCGAGCTCAGGAATGGTATCGTTTGTATGTTAGAAATCGTAACAAGACAGAAGTAGTAGAATGGGAGGAGTTCACGAAGGCTTTGAAGCAACGGTTCGATGCAGAAATATTTGATGATCCAGTAGGCGATTTTAAGGAGTTAAAACAACAGGGAACAGTTCTAGACTATTGTGTGCAATTCGATCACCATTCCAACATTTTGACATTATCTGAAAAATATTTGGTGGTGTTTTTCATTAAAGGACTTAAACCAGAGATCGGAGTGACAGTGAAATTACATGAGCCCCATTCCTTGCATCAAGCTTATACACTAGCTAGGAAGCAGGAGGCAATCTTGAGGTCTACTGGAAACACGACGTTTAAACACGATACAATGATGAAAGGAGCGAATGATACTAGCAGTTTCAATTTAAACTCACGTGATTGATAGTCGACGAATGCCATTCGGAGGTCACTATCTGACGAAATACTGCTTACACCAATGTCGCCGTTATGATGATCATCATCGGTAAGAACTTTTAAACCCCATAAGCATTTCAGTAGCAAGGATTTCGATAAGAAAAGGGCAAAGGGCCTTTGTTTCTGGTGTGACAAAAAATATAGCATTGGCCATCAGTGTAAGAAGAGACAATTATAGTTTTATTCAATTACTGGAGATGATGACAACGACAAAAACTCACCTATAACGGAAGAGGAAGAACCTGAGGGGAGTCCGGAAGAAGAAGATAATTCGATGGCTTCTATGTAGGCTATGTTGGGATTATCGGGGAACATCGAATTTAAGCAGATGAGGGTGGTTGGAGTGCACCAAAGAAGGAGGATACATATATTGATTGACAATGGGAGCACCCATAATTTTGTGGACATTTCGGTCATAAGGAAAGGAAGATGTGAGCTTCAAGTTATGGAGCCCATTTTCATCACCATAAGGGGAGGATTACAACTGAAATGTCATCAATATTGTAAAGGGTTCACGTGGACGATGCAAGGAGTGCAGTTTACCATGGATACATTGGTATTAGTATTAGGTGGATACAATATCATATTTGGGGTGTAATGGTTGAGAGGATTGAATGAGATTTATATATCTTCAGGGATCGAACGATGACGTTCGAGTGGGAGGGAGGCTTGGTTACGTTAAGCGGGAACCCAAAAGGAAGATCTAAGATCGTCTCCAACAAGGAATTCCAGAAACATCTACATCGAGCAACAGGGGATCAATTATTCATCATACAACTATCAACACCGATTGAGTTCCAGCTACAACAAATAAGAATGACATCAGATCAACAGAGCGCATTTGATGAGATTAATGTTATTCTGTCGTAGTATGCGGAAGTTTTTCAGGTACCATCCTAGCTAGTGCTGAAGGAAGGGATAGAGGAGATTAATGTTCGACCGTATAGATACTCAGGGGTACAGAAAGATATAATGTAATAATAAGTTTGGGATATCATGAGACAACGTTTTATTTGATAGAGTTACAGGCCGTATGCGTCGCTAGTGGTTTTAGTAAAAGAAGAAGGGTGATTGATGGAGGATGTGCGTGGATTACAGAGACTTTAACAAACACATGGAGAAAGAAAAATTTCTGATACCACTGATTGAGGAATTGTTAGATGAGCCGTACGGGGCTGGTTGGTTCACTAAATTGGATTTACGCTCTTCATATCATCAAATCCAAATGTAGCAGAAGATGTGCCAAAACTGTCTTTAAGACATATGAATGACACTACGAGTTCCTGGTCAAGCCATTCGGTCTGACAAATGCTCTGTCGATGTTTCAAAGGCTAATGAATGAACTGTTCAAACCGTATCTACTCCATTTTATTCTGGTCTTCTTCAACGATATCTTGATATACAATCTGTCAATGCAGCTGCATGTTCAATATATTTCAACAGCAATGGAGACATTGAGGAGGAACCAATTATTCTTAACAGGTAATAAGTATGTGTTTGGGGTGAGACAAATTGAGTACTTAGGTTATACAATTTTGGAGTTGGGGATTGCCACTGATTACCGAAAGGTTAAAACAATTGAAGAGTGGCCAGAACTTAAAGGGATTAAGGAGCTCAGAGGATTTCTAGAAATTACAGGGTATTATCGGAGGTTTATTATAGGATATGGGATGATAGCTAAGCCATTAACGAAATTATTGAAGAAGGAATGTATGGCGAGTTGGAAATGGCAGAATGAAGAGCAGACAACTTTTGAGAAATTAAAAGGAGCTATTACTTCAGCACCGGTGTTGGCATTGCCTGACTTCTCAAAGACATTTGTAATTGAAGCAGACGCGAGTGGACAAGGGATAGGAGTGGTACTGCAGTAGGAAGGCCAACCCATAGCGTTCCTCAGTAAGTCGTTAGTAAGAAGGCATTGTGGATTGTCAACCTATGAGAAGGAGTTTCTGGCAATAATAAAGACAATCAGGCATTGACATCACTACTTGAGCTATAAGCCATTCATTGTGAGGACAGACCATAGGAGTCTCAAATACTTATTAGAGCAAAGGTTGACAACTCCATTTCAACAATCATGACTTTCAAAACTACTTGACTATGATTTTAAAGTGCAGTACCGGAGTGGTAAGGAGAATAACGATGAAAATGCACTTTCAAGAACCACGAGTACAGAAATAATGATGTTGTTGGTAATGCAGTTACATGGTGAATTACTGGATGAGTGTTGGGAAGATGATCGAATGATGCAGGAAATAATTAGTAAATTGAGAAATGGCACATTGAAGTCTAGCATGTATGAATGGAAAAATGAACTTTTGAGGTGGAAAGGTTGCTTGGTGGTTGGTGATAATAAAGTGTTGAGACAACAGATAATCAGAATTATCCATGATGAGGCAATGGGTAGTCATGTACAACAAAAAGATACAAAATGTGTTTTACTGGAAGGGATTGGCAAGAGATGTGCGGAGATATGTCCAGAATTGTATGAATTGCCAAAGACACAAATATGACAATTCAGAGTATCGGGACTACTGCAGCTAATTGAAGTTCCGGAGGGAAGCTGGAGGGAGGCCATATTTGATTTTATTGAAGGACTACCTGCATTTAAAGGGAAATCGATGATTCTTGTGGTTGTTGTTTGGTTCACTAAGTACTCTCACTTCATTTCGGTAAAACACCCTTATGCTGCTTATGAAATAGCATAATTGTTTCTTAATAACATGTTTAAATTACACAGGATGCCAGAATCAATTATTAGCAATAGGGACCCGATTTTCATAAGTAAATTCTGACAGGAGCTATTTAGAATACAAGGAGTGCAACTCAAATATTCCACGGCCTACCATCCTCAGACTGATGGTCTCACAGAAGCAGTGAACAAAATTTTAGAGACTTATCTGAGGTGCTTCTGCAGTGAAACTTCTTAATGATGGAGTGAGTGGTTATCACTAATAGAGTGGTGGTATAATACCACCTATCATCCATTTATTGATTCCACACCCTTTGAGGTATTATACGACTATCCTCCACCATTTTACACGCCATATATAGCGGCAGATTCGAAGGTTCCATTTAGAGAGAGCTCAAAATAGAATGAAACACTATACGGATGCTAGCGTTCGGAGCACGAATTTGAAGTTGGGGAAATGGTGTTACTCACGCTTCAACCGAATAGGCCGCACACTCTATAGAGGAGGAACAATCAGAAGCTGTCTCCCCTGTATTATAGGCCATACAGAGTGAAGCAGAAAATGGGAAAAGGTGACATATAAACTCGAGCTACAAGCAATCTCATTGATAAACCATGTGTTTCATGTGTCACAGTTGAAAAGAGCACATTTGGATCGGAGTAGGGTCTCATTAGCTTTGCCAGAATTTATCACCCTTATAGAGCAAATTCCCGTGGGGGTACTAGACAGACGCATTGCAAAAAGGGAATAATAGGGCTCAGCTCTTAGTGTAATGGTCTGATGGAGGAAATGTTGACGCGACTTGGGAATATCTCTTTGATCTCTGGAAATGCTATCCGGAAATCTCCGGAAATGCTATCCGGAAATCAACTTGGTGGACAAATATGTTAAGGAGAGAGAGATTGTTATAGAGAAGAGCGGAGAAGATGATACGTAATAACAAAAAGATAGAAATAGTTACAGACGTTAGAAGAAAGACGAAGTGCATCGTTTAAATAAAAGGTCCAGTATTATTAAGCTAGATGAGAGACTAACGTATAATTAAAGTGTGTATTAAAGAATACTAACGGCTAAAACGACATGAAAAATCTGTCCGTATGATTTCTATTTCTCTATCTATATAAATGGATTCTATATTTCTCTCTCTCTCTCTCTCCTGTTGCTTTTTTTCTCACCCTTCTGACAAAATTGTAACAACCTATACGCATTCCATTATCTATTTTTTATCTACGACAGTATTGTTCGTGTCGTTGTATATCATCGTAGGTGCTTGCAGAATCTGGTTGAACGCACATAGAAGCAATAGCTGCCACCTAAGTCATAGCTTCGAGACAAGGAGGGGTCAATCAACTACTTCAAACCTTCTCCGCTGGTTAGAAGTGGACGTGCCCAAGTTACCAAATTTTCCTGCCTCGGAGATTAAGGAATATCTATAGGTCTTCTTCTAGTCAGAAGTTCAAGGAGCGCAACCCCATAACTATAGACATCAGTCTTAACAAGGAGATGCCCTTTCATCGCATATTCAGGTGCTACATACTTGCAAATAATGTAGCTCTAACATCAACACATTTAATCTACTACCTTATGCTGTTTTCAGTGGAAGTTTGATAATCATTATCTTGATCCATTAATCATAAGGCATGGGACCTTTTACCTGATCAGGTCGAAGAAAATTAGGAGCACGAACCTGTTTCACCATGCTTGATGGAAAAAAGTCTTTTACAGAGCCATTCAAGAGTGGTCAAAGCCATGTCACGAGTCGTATCAGAGTCATGTCACGAGTGGTATCAGAGCCATGTCAAGAGTGGTCAAAGCCATGTTAAGAGTGGTATCTACCCTTATCGAGTGGTCAGGTATAGTCGGTAATGCCGAGAACACCTGCATACCCCTTGGAGTAATTATACTCCTCGCTTAGTATTTCACTACTGCTTATGAAGTTCTTGGGAATATACACCTTCGCATCTTTTTTTAGAGGGGGGACCAATGATATTAGGTAAGAAAGGGAGTAAGAAGAGAGTTGCTTAAGAGTTATGGAAACTTCTCCAGATCCAGTTCATTTATCATCTAGTTTATCTTTAACTAGTTTGCCTAATAGTGTAAAGCGTGTTTTATCACACAAAATAGAAAATCTTGTTGAAGTCACTCATGTAGATAATCGTGTTTGTGAGTCTTCTTTACCTTTGTTAAGCCCGTACAGTATCTATTCTCATGACTGTTCTTGGACGAGAAATATTAGGAGTGTGTTATCTACTTCTAGACCTCGTGTGAAGGAAATCATCCAAAGTTTCAAACTGGAACAACGTGGTCTCAGATCTACAATTACAGAACAATACGTAAAGCTAGAAATCCCTAAAGAGCTGATCGCCTTATGGAGAGAGCAGAACCATACACATCTACACTTTGGAGCTCTACGACTTGTTCTCACCTTACATGGAAGAAAAGGTATTCCTGCTACAGCCAGGACATCCCTTCTTAACACGGCCTACACAACGTACCAAAATGCTTTGATTGGTACCTTGCTGACAACTCTTGACAGAGGAAGTGTCATCTTGACCATAGCGCCTGATTTCAACATCAGGTTAGATGATCCTACTCTATCTGAACGTCTACAAGTTCAGATTCAGATCACTAGAGCAGATTAAAATCCTACAACCATCATGGCTACACTTCATCACCAGATGATCTATCGTCTTCAGAATCATGCCTTGGACATAAACTTTCCAAATTCTACTTCGGATGCTCTATACATGGTTACTGATTGATCTAATGATCAGACTACTATTCTCCAGATCCCAAAGCAGTTACCTTCAAAGGAGCTTGAAAAGTTGATGCCAACAGAATGGATTACCAACTACCAGAAGGTATTCCACGCACCTTATCGACATTCTTTTCATACAATGACTCCTCTAATTCTGCAGACTCTGAGAGATGGCTCAGTCAGATCCATCTACACCAAACTTAGCGATGACATGCCTGGTCCATCTACATCAGGATCAATCCTGATGATCCAGCCCATTGACTATTTAAATCTACCAGATCTATCAATTGGGCCAATAAGCCTTAAGATCCAGGCTGTATTCTCTCATACGAAAGCTAAAGACGGTCCTCCTATTCATTATTTCAAATCTAATGGAGATCCAGTCTATATAAGTCATCATCGTGGACACTTTGTATGGGATGTTGACCCATCCATGTGCGAACCAGACTGTGAGATCTGTCTCAACCCTGAGTCAGACTCAGATGATGATGATCCCAGATATCAACGGAGAAGGAAGAAGAAATCCAAGCCCAAATCCTGGTGCTTACCTTCTCGTGACTATCTTCCTCAAGATGAGGATCCAGATCAAGACGATCATAATGGTCTTTTGGTACAGGTAGAAAGATCCAGACCAAAGTCTCTAACGGAGATGCTCAGGTCGTCTAAAACATGTAGATCTATGCCAGAAATTCCTGTTCAACCTCCTACTCCTATGCCCTATATGATGGCAAGGCCAGATGAGGATAACTTTCCTCAATTATCCAGGAGTACTGATGAATCACAGAGGGTTATCTCTAACCTTTATATCAGAAGGTCAGGAATTACTTCACAAGGAACACTTGCATCGAATCCAACTGATGAAGTGCTTAACTGGCAGACATACAACGCAGTAGCACAGAATAAGGTTCTAAGAAGGATTGATTCCAAGATGGATGGAATTAGTCAACAAAATATTGCTACTAACAGGAAAGTCGATTCTGTTGCAGAACAGATACAAAAGATGTATAAGTCTTACAAAGCCCAGATTCAGCAACTTGATGCTGAACTTCACCAATACATCTTCGCCCAATACATGGGGCTAGAGTTTGACTTGAAAGTTAGAAAGATACAAGAGATACAAAGGACTGTACAACAAATGGAAGCAGACATGCATGCTTCTCAATCTTGACAGGTATATGGCTCGTCTTCTTCAGAGTTTTCAACTCTTCAGCCATCATATCCATCTCCTTCGTATCAACAGTATCCAGAAGAAGATGACTATTCAAAGTTATTCAAGTTTAACTACCCTTTGATTAGACAGTATATTCATCCTCAGACAACTTATGAAAAACCTCGACGATCAAAGCCAAAGTCAACATCTGATCATGTGCCTAAGCCTCGAGTTTCTGAGCAATATTCAAAGGTTCCAGAAGCTTCATCTCCTTATACACCTTTTGAGCCATCATCTGAGAGGAGAAAACTAGTACAGATACATACACCACCAGAATCTCCACCACCAGTTCCACCTTCCGCTTCTTCACTTGGGAATGACAAAGCTAAACTCCCAGAGTACGTAGCTACTGTTGGACCCCACACCCCACACCCCACCCGAAAGTTTTTGCAGGTTATAATGCGGCGTGTGTTTGGGGGTTATACCCCGGCGTGTGTTTGGCTCAATGGTGAAAGCCGTTCACTTAAAGTGAAACAAAACCTTGAGGTCATGGGTTCGAATCGTGGATTCCACCCATGACCAAAGAGGACAAT
>JAOTAW010000202.1:31305678-31317757 GCA_025629945.1 Erythroxylum savannarum
AACTAAGGTCCGATGATATGCAAATGTGATTGAATGGGAATATGCAAATGTGATTGATGCATTCCATTTCATGAATGCATGAAAGATAAAGGCAGTTGTGACTGGAGTAGCCAACAAAAAGAGCTTAAAGCTCAGACTGTAAAAAAGAGCATAAAGCTCATACTGTGAAAAAGAGCCTAGAGCTAAGAGTCAAAGGCTCTCTATGTAAAATGAGCCGTATCCCCAAACAAATACGGGACAGTTCTGAATGAGCTCGGTATCTACAATAGATATGGGACAGTTATAGGCACTCGGTCATAACAAAGTAAAAAATTAAAAGTGAGTCTCATCTGCACTGCATATGCATGATATGAATGATTATAATGGTGTGAATGATTTCTAAATGTGACGTGTGTTGAATGCGAAATTTCAAAGGATTGATCAAGTGTATGGGATTCAATATGATTATTAATGAAGTGATGTGAATTATGTGATTATGTGAACTATATGTGTTATGTGATTGAGTGAGTCATCGAGAATGATCACTCACTGAGTTCGCAAAACTTATCCAAAATTTGCCATTATTTTTCAGGCTCAGAAGAGTACCCCATTAGGCTAATGGGAGCATAGCCATTGCATACAAGTAAGAGATAGAGGCCAGGATCAGTTCGTGTCTACATTTGTATTTTCTTTAATTTGTATCAAATTGTGTATTTCAAAATTTCTGTATAATATATATATGAAAGATTTTGCAATGAAATGAAATTATGACTACAAGTATTTTGTACTTGTAATGGCCCCAAATGACTATCGAAATTCTGATGATTGTATTACTGTGATTGAAAAAGTTATGATTAAAATAGGTGATTTCGATTATTCATTTCCGCATATGCGTGTGATAATTTTGAAAAAAAAAATCGTACTGAGTTTCAAGTGTTTGACTGATTGAGTGTGCTAGCATGCCACTTTCACGGGGTACGGACTCGAATATCTCTCAGGATGTCGGGTACGTGTCTTGTGAGAGTGGAGTGCTATAATTTAGGCAATACATTCTTCTAAACAAAAGTTCTCATATGTCTTAAGTTTCTAAGGACACCAAGTTCACACAATTTGGTTCATTTTCACACAATTTGGTTCATTATTTTGCAAGTTATACATAAAATACTTCATACTGTACTCAAACTGCAATAGTACTCTGTACTCAACTTCAAGCCAAATTTTGCAACTCTTAAAGACAGAACTAAAATTCAATTCCTTCATGAAATTTGTATTGATATGTCTCTAGTTTAATATAAACTTAAAATAATCCCATTTGGATATCTACGAATCAAGATATGGCCAAAATACCGATGCATGTTCATTAAAAACACTCCATTTAAGATGTTCCAGCACACTTCATCATTGTCATCCTAAACTCATCAATCAATCATTATCAATCACTAGCTAATGAATTAAGATGGCCATGAAATTTGGTGGAGAGGAAAGACAATGTGTGTAGAGTTTGTGGTTCAAATTTCAAGTTAATCGGAGATCTACAGAGGAAGTTATGGTCAAAAGAGTAAAGGGTATTCAAAACTATCAAAAACACTGCACTCTCACTGTCATGATCGTGCGCTGCCTATTGAACCTCCTCTATCACGATCATGCACTGCTAGACGTCTCCCTTCTATCACAATTGTGCTTGTGTACGATCGTGCATTGCCTCACGATCATGCTTGTGCACGATCATGTAACTCCCAGATAATCCTTTCTTGTCTATGCACAATCGTGCAACCCCCCTAAGATTTCCTCTCTGTCATGATTGTGACAGACGATCTTCTCCAGATTTTGCGAAACAACAAAATTTTCATCACTTCTTCATCACTTTTGCTTTGTCATCGTTTCTAACTTATGTCCTCATTATTTCCTCTTCATTCCTACTTCCATTTCAGCTCAACTCATTCAAACACAAATCAAAATCTATGATTGATCATAAACATAAAAAACAGAACATATCCTATACACATATTCAACATATTTTTTTGTACTTTTTTAAAAATCTTTTTTAACACCCTCATTTCATCTCTAACTATCACCTTCATCCTTCTCATTTCAAGACATCACATTATACTAGCCTTTTCTTAACTCCTACTCACTTTAATCCGTCTCTATAACACCCAATGAGATCCATGTATATAAATAGTGAAAACAGAGCATGAAACACCCATTTACCTATCAAATTTTTCTGCACTCTTTTTTTACAACATCATAATGATCTTTCTATCTCAAAAATCATCTCAACAACATCTTATGAAATATTGTTCATTAAATATGCAAAGGCAAGACATGGACACGCCCAAGTTTCTCATTCACGTTTCAGCAAATAAACAACCTCATTTTATAAACATTTAACTGCTAACTATCATAATGCATGTTTCATTTTACATAACATGAAGAACCATACGATACTTACTTGTTCAAAACTCCAAACTCTTCAAAATCACGTGAACCCTAGCTTTCCATGATACATGATCATCAACAGTCAAAGGTTGTAGGGTTAGGTCTTTTAGTGACAGTGACGAGATAACAAAATGAAAGTAGCAAGAATGGTGAGAACAAAGCTTGCGTTGAGAGGGTGAGAAAATGAGTATCGTAGGTGAAGAAGATGAAGAACCAAATGAAGAGAAATAAACAAGAGGTGAAAACAAATGGATACAGTGAAAGACAAATAAAAATGAAGATGGTCTTTCACTTTAGGAGAGTTTCGTGGGTTATAAAATATTGTCACCTGCCACATGTTACTTTCCTATAGTCTCTCCTCAGTCTTTTATTTAACTAGTCCATTTGTCTCTAAATTCTACTATAATTGTCTCCCAATTTTCAATATTATTTTCTCAACAAATCCTAATACCATTAGCCATTTATTTCAGCTGCCATTTGACACCTATTTCTGCTACCATAAATCAATTATCTTGTCACTTGACATTTTTCTAGTCCAAAAATACTCAAAATTTTAGAAATTTCCTAAATTTCACACAAAATTCCAAATCAATAATTATAATCACCAAATCAATTTTTAAGACATATAATCCACAATTCTCAATGAAATCACATTTATAAATCAATTATACCCAAAATGTAACATCCCATCACCGATGGGAAGGGTAGTATAGTAATTTGAAATGATTTATGAGTGCTTAGAATTGTCTTGATATAGTCATGCATACACATATACATGAATAGTGAATTTTGCACATGTAAATGACTGTACATGCATTCATGACATTCCCGGTATAATTGGTAATAAATGTGATTGTTTTGATAATTTTGGATTATTGGTATTGAAAATTGATTTGAAGAGTGAAATTGTTGATTTAGCAATTTTGGATAATTTTAGGAAATTTTTCTGAAAAATTCAGGGTAATTGTTGGACTAGAAAAAATGCCCAGTGGCAAACCAAATGATAAATGGTAGTAGAATTTGCTGTCAAATAGCATTGGAAGTTTGGATATATGACTTTAGGAATTTTTGACAAGTATCGGAATTGGGTTTGAATGGCTTAGTTTAATAGGTGTAATATAGTTGACTCCATGGAAATGTGGACATGTGGCAAGTGATAAGTGTCACTTGCCAAGCCATGTCTTATAAATGACTATGTGTTTACTTTTTAAAGCCCATTTTTACTCCCTCTCACGATGCTCTCTTTCTCTTAAAAGCTTTTGAAGTTGTTTTGGAGATTTTCCCTCTCATCTTCGTGGCTTCTCTTCTTCCCCTTCTTCATGAGCTTTGATCACTCTCACCTCCATTGTTGTTGAACCCTCCTACTCATCCTCCACCCCTTCTTCATGAGCTTTGATCACTCTCACCTCCATTGTTGTTGAACCCTCCCACTCATCCTCCACCTTGCTCCCTCTTCCTCCCATTAAAATTGCAAATCCTCCAACCCTATAGATGGTGATGATCGTGGATAGTGTTTGAAGCTAAGTATTTGTGGTTTTCTTGAAGAGTTGAGGATTGGGTAGCTAACTCAAGTAAGTTGTAATTAATGTTTTAGCATTGTTAAATAGAGAATTTATGATGATATTGGGTGGTTAATGCATGAAAGGGGTGCCTTGTGTATGTATATGTTGTGGATGATGAAGAGTTTGTGAAGTTTTGCTTATACATCTATGCTTGAGGAGTAATGAGCTATAGAGAGGTGTTGTTTCCTTTAAATGTTAAATCATGGGTTAGGAGTTGTTTATGGATGGTTGATGTTATGAGATGAGTTAGAATCTATGAGTTATAATATGTATGTTTGCAAGATGGATTGGTTATGAAAAGGTTATGTTGATGAAAATTGTGTGTTGATTGTATAGGTATGAATCCTTGCTTGATTGATGATGAATGAGGTTGAATATGGTGTAGGTAAATTAGAGTTGTTTTGCATTGAATATAGGGATGTTAGATGAGTGTATAGATGAACAATGCCAAGAAAACAGGATTTTGGAGGATTCTGGGTTCACACGTTGTGGCGTGTTTGTGTGCACGTCGCGGCGCGCGTCAGTAATCTCGTCTCCGCGAGCTCCTTCGTCGCGACGAGCTCTAACATTCTCGCCGCGGCGAGCTTCTGATTTCGCCGCGGCGAAACCTATTTTTCCAGCACTGACATATTGTGGTATTTTGGGCATAACTTTTTCTGTAGATGTCTAAATGAGGTGATTTTTGATTTGATGTAAACTAGAGACATAGGATTACAAACTATGTGAAGAAATCAAATTCTGAATCTGTTAGAGTTTCAAATTTTGGATGGAAGTTGAGTATAGGATTATGTCTCAGTATAAAAGCAGTTCGAAAATATTTGGAGTATAATTTTCACAATACTGACCCAAATTGAATGATTTTGGTGCCATTAGAAAGATAACATAGAGGAACACTTTTATAAAAGGGAGTATTGTCAAATTACTTTATATTCATTATATTAATGATCAAGAATAGTAGACCTGAAAGTTAAAGTTGGGAGAAAAATCTGAAATGGCTCATGAGGTTATGAAATTGAATTCAAATGGTTTGTTGAGGTATAAACCCTTCGAACAAATGCTAGTTAAGTGAGTTTGGATATGGGAACCGTTTTATGATGAAATTTATGAAATGATACCGGGGCTTATCATGAACATGCATTGTACATCTTTCATTTCATTCATGTGCATTATGAAACACCTATGATTGTACAAATTGTGATAAATGTGTATGGTATTTGTTATAGATGAGCAACTGAAACGTCAACCCACAGACGTTGCCGGAACTTCCAAGCACTAGCTTCTGGAGCAATTGGTGAGTAACCTAGACGGTTTCTCTCAATTATTGTTTGCTTATGCCTTTGTTTTGACTAGTGAATGAATGTGATTTGAATATGGATTTCGGACAGAAGGTCCGATGATTGTGTACTGGAAATTGCAATATTGAAGTGCTGCTTGAATGTGAATATGAGACCTATGTGCTTGTAATGTGATTGACTGTGGTACATGCATTCCATTCATGAATGCATAATCGATAATGACAGTTGTGACCTGAGTAGCCACCGATTAGAGCTTAAAGCTCAACAAATGAAACCGAGCCTCGAGCTCGAAAGTGATTCAGAGCCTTAGTTTCAACGATTAACGAGCCCAGTATTCAATTGGATACGAGACAGTTCAGGCACTCGGTCACAACGATGTAATAATTGGCAAAAGTGTCTCATAAGCATTTCACTTGCATCTTGTTAATTGTATTTGATTGATCGCAATGCAAAATTGTTTATGCTTAGATGAAAATGTGATACTTATGCAAAGTGCAAGGTTGTGAAATTATTGTTGTGTGAATTGATATGTTGTATGAATTGAGGAACCATCGATGATGGTTACCTCATTGAGTTCGCAAAACTCATCAAAATTGTAACATTGATTTTTCAGGACCGAGAGACGACGCTAGTTATTGAGAGTCTCTACTGTCGGGTAGATTGTGTTTTTGAAAAAGTGAAGTCATGGCTCAAAGGTCGGTCAGCTAGGACTTTTGGATGGCTTGGATAGATTTGATACATTTTCCTCTTTCATATAATACTTTTGTACTAGCGTTTGTTGTTGTACATGTGTATAGGACGAAAGACTCAATGTAGAATTTTAATTTTGAGAAATGAAATGAGGAAAAGTTGGTTTTAAAAATATTGTGATTTGTCTTATGATGCTTTATAAGAAAATAATGATATGATGCCATATGAAGTGAATGTAGTGATCGAACGTAGCTCGCCCTTATCATAGGGTATGTACCAGAATGACCTCCGGGCGTCCCGGTGCGTATTCTGCGATAAGGGGGCGCTACATAAAAAAATGTCAATGAATGCATGTACAGTCATTTTAATGTGTGTAATGAGTAATAATCACATGTGTGTGTATGCTATATTATGCATGAGCATGAAATGCACTTTCTAACTTCTCAATAAACTCTTAAGTACACTATTCTAGGGTTCTAACCATTAATATGGGATAATGAGATGTTACAATTCTCCTCTCCTTAAGAAATTTCGTCAACGAAATTCTTACTTGATTGTTCAAATAGGTGGGGATATTGTCTCCTCATGTGCTCCTCTGTTTCCCAAGTTGCTTCCTCACTTGAGTGATTCTTCCAGAGGACTTTCACCAGTGGAATTACTCAGTTTCTCAACTATTTTGTTTGATATTCCACTATCTTAATCGTCTCCTCAACATAACTCAGATTACTAGCAACTTCAATCTCTTGAGCTGGTAACACATGTATTGGATCAGATCGGTATCTTCTAAGCATACTCACATGAAATACTTGGTGTAACTGGGATGTCCCATTCAGTAAAGCTAACTTGTATGCTAATGGTCCTATCTTCTCAATGATCTCATAAAGACCAATGTACGTAAGACTCAGTTTGCCCTTTTTACCAAACCTCAGTACTCCTTACCAAGGCGATACTCTTAGAAACACTCTGTCTCCTACACTGTATTTCATATCCCTTCAGTGCTGGTCCACATAGCTCTTCTGTCTATCTTGAGCTACTTTAATTCGACTGCTAATCAATTTCACCTTATCTACAGTATCTCATATCAATTATGGGCATTTAACCATTCTCAAGCCCTCTTCATCCCAATATAGAGGCGATTGACATTTTCTGCTATACATTGTCTCATACGGTGCCATTCTGATACTATTGTGATAATGGTTGTTGTAAGCAAATTCAATCAATGCTATAAACTGATCCCATGCTCCTAGAAACTCCAATACACATGCCTTGAGCATGTCCTCAACAGTCTTGATTGTCCTCTCACTCTAGCCTGCTCCAGGCTCGGTCCGACTTATTGACATTCCTAGCTGCAAAACTCCTCAAGAACACCCTCAATTGTCGATGAATAATAGACAAATACCTAGCTACAGAAAGTCACAAATCACCGAGCCAAAAACATTCAAAAGCCCAAAGAGAAAAAATCACAGCTACTGCACACCCACCATTAAATACAACACAACCAAAAAAAAGTGCAGCACACACACATCAGCCTAGGTTGTGTGAAACCTTAATAGAAAAATAGCTACTATCTCTTACAATAAGCAATGTCAGTTACAAATAAAACACAGCTCAAAAATATGCATAAGCCACGTGATTCAGCCTACAAAAATTTGCAACAGATAGAGTTATAGCTTAACACAATCAGCTGGTAAAGATCATCGAAAATCATCCTAGGAATCTCAACTGTCAAGTCATCTAAAATCTATCGTTTTTCCTTTTAAAAAATAACAACGTTCAACCCATTAACACGTGAATCCCAGCCATATTACAGATGCTAACAATCAAGCCAAATCTCCAAAACTGTGATAGTTATTATCCCCCAATAAGATATATATTGAATCCCACCTTGATCTTATCTTGAAAGACTCCACTTCATCCCAACTAAGTCTAATTAACAAATAATGTCCAAAAATAAATAATAAGATATATTATAACATATATCTTAACAAATGTCAACTGCAAGAATGAGAATTAAACCGTTTACATGCTGAAATTAAAGCACTGTGGAAGTGGGTTATGTTGCATTTGGAGAGGAGGCATGCTTTTGCCAATTTTTTATTACTAATAATAAATCTTGCTCTGTTTTGGATTTGTTGCGATTGATGTTTACATGCTTTTAATTTGTTCAGCTTGGAAGCTTGTGTTTCACTTGTTGACTTCCGCATATCGATTTTGGAAATTTACTACCCCTCTAATTAAATATGATGAAATTTCCTCCTTATCTTCCACCCAATATGGAAATGTTTCTTATTTTATTCTTCTCAGTTTTTTCTTGAATTTTTTCACAAAAATTAAGACATATTAATGACTGTAATTGCTGACCATCACGATCAAAGAATGATAAATGCGTTAAAAGTATGGAACTTTTGGGAGTCTAATTTTAACCTATTTCAGTTGGTGCAATCTTGATCCTATTTATTTATTATAATTACAATCAATATTTTAAATTGAGATAAATATGACAATAATAATAATTACTGTCTGTAATTTAAAACTTTAATAATAATTTCAATTTATTCCTTCATTATTTCTTTTAATTTGGAATTACAAATTTTCTTCTCATGTCTTTGTTCTCTGTGAAAGAGTTTTATGTCTATGTTCTGTGCTTATTTATAGCAAGCATAAAACAACTTATAATGGAATCACCCTAATGCCCTATCAACTTATACTTCACATGTTCCATCTCATTGAAAACTTGAATTGTTAGTTTCAGAGTTCATTTAAGAACTTGATCCATAGTAATGGCATCCCCAAACTATTTTTTAGTTCATTTCGTTTAGAACCTTTCACTTGATAAAGAGCTTGAATCCTGTTGATGCAAATTGAACTCTACGTACAAAAAGCTTATGTTGAACTCTAAATAGTTAAAACTCAATTTATAGGCATGAATCTTAAAGAAATGATAGGCATGCAATTAACATATTTTCTCTATGGTTAAGTTAATTTCCCATCACATTTTTATTTAAGGGAAATAATTATTTTTTAAAAGTAGTCCCCTACTAAACTTTTGCCTCTTACGAAATTAAGCATTTCTAGTCAGGATTGATAAAATAGTCTAGTCCTAAATAAAGTAAACGGGAAAAACTTAATTTATTCGATTTTTGCAACAATTTTAGGTTTGAAAAATCATCTTCCAAAAATGGCGTCATTTTGATTTTAAAAAAGTCATTTTTGTTCAAAACTGGATCAAGTTTCAAAACTCTATTGAAAAAAGCTCTACTAATATAAGCTCATCCAAACAGACTCTAAGTTAAGTAGCCACAATTCAATCAAACCTCGATTTAAATTCAAGCCAAATTAAAAAAAACTAGTTCGCATTATATTTTTTTTATAAAGGAAGTAATTAATTACATAGATTAAAGTATACAAAAACTCAAACAAATATTTATGTACTTCTTAGAAAATAAGTTCATTGAACTGATCCTATTTGAAAAATCTATTTAAAACATTATTTATATGTATATGAAAATTTTTATTATGATAATTGTATAAGTGATCTTTTAATTTAAGATTTCTAAAATATCTCGTATAAAAATTGCTATTAATATTGCCTATGACCTATTCTAATTAAAGGTAGCTTAGCCAGTAGTTATTCAATTGTTGATACTTATATAGGATAAGAAAAAACATAGTTTGACATCATATATTGTTTTGTAAGCAAATATGCGTAAAATAAGTCAAAGCATCAACAACCTCATAGAAAATTGCCATAACAAACCTCTTAGAGACACCGCTAATGGTGAGATTCAAAGTTCAAACGGAGACGACGTGAAAACCCAGATTAGGTATTCAAACGGAGATGACATGAAAACCCAGATTAGGTATTTATATCTGCTAAGTTTCTTCCATTTTATTAATGAAATTTATCTACACTGTACATGATGCAATTTCCGACTTTCACGGCCCAAGTTATGGTTGATTTGGATGTTCACTGTGTTTGGATTTTTCACTAATGGAATATGCTCCCAGGAGGTAGAGGTTGATGATCCTCTGATTTATTTTACAGCTATTTCCTTAGAATTCATAATACCTATGTAAAGTATCAACAATTTGATTCAGGAAGATTCTTCTTTGTAGATTATTTAATAAGGGGGTTTTTCAATGTTGAACGTTTTTCAATGTTGAACCTTCCCTAAGAGAAAATAATTTGTTTATATTGAAACTATTATAATTTGTGGTTGGTATATGCCAATGTTAAAGACTCATGCAACACAGTGTTTAAAGTAGTTGTTATATGCAAAACTATTAGTGAAAGACTTCTGACATATATTACAGACAGTCTTTGAAAAAACTATTAAAGAAAGACTTCTTAAACTTAAAATAATTGTTGCTTTTTATCTTAGTTTCTTGATGTTGATATGAACATGGACTAGTAATAGAATAAGTTTGGTTTCCATCTGTTAAAGCTTTGTATATTGTTAAGATATATCTCATTATTTAGTTTTGTTGTTTTTGATAATTGGATCTCCAAGATCATATAGCTTCAAATTCAAATCAAAATAAGGTAGCTGGGTAATGGGTTAAGAATTGTTGTTTTGGTGTAATTAAACAATCATTCTTGTTTGACTGGGATAAAAACTTAATCTTGTAAAAGATGTACATGTGTATTACGTGACCAAATAGGGGTGCTGAATGAAGAATTTTATAATGTGAAGACTTCTTGCATGATGAGATAATCTTGTTCTTAGATGTGTTTACGATAGTGTGTTGTTACTGTTACTTCTGGTCAATTGCCATAAACTTATATGGTGGGCTAACTTCCAATTGAGTTCTTGATGCTACTTGGGTCTTTATTCTTGAAAGGGGTCGCCTCATGTTGGCCATGATGATGAGTAGTAAGAGACGAAGTTGATTTGTAGTGGGTGGCGTGTTTCCTCTTTGTGGTTTTCTTGTTGATGATCGGTAAATTGATTGATGCTGAATTCAGTTGGAGCTTCAAGCTGGACAGTAGATTAAGGCTTTTCAATTGGTGAACATTTTTCAGATCCGTCTTGGAAATTATAGAGAAGTTGTTTTGTTATATCTCAAGTGTTTTCATTTTTGTTTTAATTTATTTTAATCACTTGAGTTTTTTATTTTATTTCGTTATCATTAAACATTGTTTTAGAAAATTCTCTGTTGAGATTAGTACGAGATAGTTCTATTATTAGGTGTGAAATACTTTCACGAGTTATGATGACGAGGGATAGTATCAAGGGTTGAGTGGTGTCGGATTAGTAAAGCGTTGTATAAAACTATTATCGTTAGTAAAAATATTAAGCTGGTAAGGGCCCCACAGACAAAAGCAATGTGTATAGAACTACGTTACTAAATTTTAGTTTTAATTTATACTTGTGTGTTTAATTTATTTGTTTTCGCTTGTACTAGAAATGACTGGATCGAACCAAATTTTTTTGCAAAACTACTACACCCTTTCGAAAATTTTCATATACTTCTATTTTAATGAAAAAATATTTAGGGTCTCAATAGTGGTATTAGAATTTGCTTTGAAAGAGACTACAATTCATTCATAAACATTTCCAATGGTAAACCTTTCTTTCTTCCCCCTTCTCATTAATTACAATCAGTTTGGCATTACAATCAGTTTGAGCCAGTGGAAAAATTTTATGATTAAATATGAGATATTTAATAAATAAAAATTAATATGAAATATTTGGATCTTATTTGAGTCCAATTTAATTATAATTAATTGTAATTATAATTAAAGTTTAATTAAACTTAACATTTTATTTCAATTAAATTATTAAAAAAACTAAGACCTATCATAACTAGGCTTAGGCTCCAAGGAAGTCAATATTCATTGTCTAACCATCTCAATAACAGTTGTATAATCATCTCGATACGTTTTGTGGATACCACCATTATTATGTTTTATGTATTAATTATTTAAAAAAAATTAAATGACTTTAGCTTTCAGAAAATCAAAATGTAAAGATTTCGTATTTATTCCGTTGTGTGCGAAATTGAATCATACACGGATTTTCCTTCAATTTCCCCATATCAAAGAACATTATTACCTTTAATACTATATCTTTGATAAATAGAGCACACATAATTACTATTAATTAACGTAGG
>JAOTAW010000202.1:31461376-31473119 GCA_025629945.1 Erythroxylum savannarum
ACGAGTAAATTTTCCTTCTTGATCATGAAATCACCAACCGTGTACTTCCCATGTTCAGGCTAAACAGTCAAGAAATAGATCACCAAAAACCCATCAAGAAGAACCAAAAACAAAAAAAAAGCCGGAAAGTATTGGCACAAGCAAGTTGGTTAGTCGAGTAGTTTGTGAGATAGTTGTTGGTTACCGGAAGAGATTCGTTTCCCGCCATTGAGAACGTGCGAGGAAAGTGTCGGGAAGGAGCAGCGGGACAACGGCACCGCCACAGTTGGCGGAGCATATTTGCCGGAGAAGCAGAAACGAGAGGCAGACATGTCATGTGGTGAGGATAACAGACAAAGCGTGAAATAGGAAGCGCAATTGTTAAAGTAAAGGAGGCCATTGATTGAACGAACGACATTGAGTTCTTGAGGGTGTTGGTCGTTTTTATTAAATACAAATAAATTTGCGGCTGTTGGTCTGAAACTGAGATTCGGAATCTGAGAGGAGATCTAACATACTGATCCGATATGCATCAGTCATCAGAACAACATGTGTTTCTTTTTCTCACTTTTTCTGTTTTAGTTGGAGGGGACTTAAATGAAGCGGTCCAACTCCTAAATTCTTGGAGACTTTTCTTATTTGAGTTTGTCCAAAGATTTGGTTTTAATCAATGTTTTAACTCTATCAAATAAAATTAAAAAATAAAAAGTTTAAGTTTAAGTTTAATTAAAAAATAAAAATTTATTTATTTATTTTAGTTTATAAAAATTTATCAATTTACAAAAATTAACAAATTAATTAATAAATTGATCAATTTTTAACAATAAGAGTTATTTAAATAAATCAAACTGAAAATTAAAAATAAAATTAAAAAATTAAACGGTTCAAAATTTTTACGATTAAATCGACTGAACTTATTAGATATTTTAATTATTGGTTTTAATTATATTGATAATAGTTTGATTAAATCTTTTTGTAATTAATAATTTCAAAATTTGAGCTTAAATATTATAGTTGATGGTTTGATGATAAATTGCCACAATGGGTTGATTGATGTGACCTATTTATGGGAGAAAAATATTTTAATTATTTTAATTTTGAATGAAATTTAATATAATAAATAGTTTTATAAATTAAGAAAAAAACTATTTGTTGATATATGATTAATGAGTTGAAATATACAAATCTAATGACATCTTATTTAAATTTAATAAATAATAAAATTAAATTAAATTAAAATATTAAAATATGTTTTTAAAATTATTTTATTTATAAAAATTGAAATAATGCTATTTTTAAATTATTTTTAACAATTATGGAAATCGGAGAAGTCTCTATAATTAATAACTTTTTTGAGGGAATGAATGTTTTCAGTTCACAACACAAGCCCTCCGAGCCTTGGTAGAAGAGGGGATAGTTACTGAGGTTAGAACATAACCAAACCACGCGCTCTTACAGCACGTGTCTTTGATTAACTACTCTTGACTTCGTCATGTGGGACCCACCAACTCACAACCAAATCTAACGGCGCACAAATCTCGCGAGCATCATCATCGTCGTCGTGATCATCTAGGGTTCTTTTTTGATTCTCTATATCCTCCAACCAGCCTCCCACAAAGCTCCTTCCTTTTGAGTGCAGTCTCTCTTTCGCCTCTTTATATACTTATCTCTTTTTTTTCAACGTATCTGGAGTAGCCTCACGCGCCGCCTCCTCACCGCCGGCGGCTAAAATTACCTATCCCTTTACCACCTTCCCTCTCCTCTCATATCAAAAAACCTTTTAAAAAAAGAAGACACTAGAGAAGGAAGATTAAGCACTTCTATTTTGCGTCTATTAGGCTTTTTATCGAACACGTTGCATGAGTAGCTACTATTAGGCTTTTTATCGAACACGTTGCCTGAGTAGCTGTTGCTGTTGTTTGGTTGAGTTTGGGTTCCTGGGTATTGATTATTTTTTGTGAATAATAAGAGGAGAGGGAAGAGAAATAGAAAAAAAATTAAAAAGTTTGTGTTTTCCTGGGTGAGAAGTAGTCATGGCTCAGGTTCAGGTACCGGTTCAGGCTCAGGGTGTGAACGGCGGAACCGTCAATCCACAGTTTGTGACTACGTCGCTTTACGTCGGCGATCTGGATGTAAACGTTAACGATTCGCAACTGTACGACGTGTTTAACCAGGTTGGGCAGGTGGTTTCTGTTAAAGTTTGCAGGGACTTGACGACCCGGAGATCCCTTTGTTATGGTTACGTTAACTACAGCAATCCTCAGGATGGTAAGGACATTGTTTGTAGTTCGCTTAAAGTTTGGACCTTTTTGGGTTCTGGGTTGTTGTAACGTATGTGCTTAGTTATTCTAATGGAGAACTGGAGTGGATTTATACCAATATATACTAGAAGGAAGTAGGGTTTGGTGGGTTAACTGTACTAGATGGTCTTGTTTAATTGGTGGATTTAGTTGTCGAGACACGGATACTTTCTTGTTGAGTTTTAGGAGTGCAGTTTTGTATAAGAGTGGCAAAGCTTCAAACTTGACATAAACAATTTTGTTGTCTTGAATGACATGCGCGACCTAATGTTTTCTTCCACTCTGAAAGATAAGTTCAAATGAAAAATAAAACCCAAAAACTTTCCGTCTTCATTAAACAAATAATATTGATGTGTAGCGCCCTAGTGTTTAACAGAGAGTGAGGGAAGAGATGAGATGATAAATTTATGTTTGTATGATTTTGATGGCCGGCTTGTTTTGCACATATCAAAAAGTCATTGCTGTAATTTTGTTGAGAGGGTTTAGGTTGTCTCTTTACCAGTTCTGTTACTTTGCTTACTTATCAATTCAATAATAGGTGGTTGTAACTTTCCACTTCCTGAAATATAAAAAATGGACTAAATCCAGAACCATTTTGTAAGAGTTGATTGCTTGTTGAATGTAGGCTGTTGATTTCAAGCAATTGAAATTGAAAGTTGTTTTTTTTTTCGGTTAAAAGTGTTTAACTGCATGGACTCTCAGGATAAACAAGCTATCTTATCAATGATTTTAAGCTTATGAATTTGTTTTTCTCTTTTCTTTTTAATATTTCCATTTAAGCACCAACAAGCCAACTCCTTCCCTATCTCATCCTTTGTTGAATCTGTTGACAGCTGCAAGGGCATTGGATGTTCTCAACTTCTCTCCTCTTAATGGGAAGCCCATAAGGATTATGTATTCACATCGGGACCCTAGTCTTCGCAAGAGTGGTGCTGGAAATATATTTATTAAGGTATACTGCAATAGGAAGCTTTGCTAAATTCATTGCTTTGATGCATACTTAATTCCCAGGTTCTCATGTCTCTAATCTGGATGTAAATGACAGAATTTGGATAAGGCTATTGACCACAAAGCATTACATGATACCTTTTCTGCATTTGGGAACATATTATCATGCAAGGTAGCTACAGACTCTACTGGCCAGTCTAAGGGCTATGGATTTGTACAGTTTGACACTGAGGAAGCAGCTCAGAAAGCCATAGAAAAACTGAATGGTATGCTGTTAAATGATAAACAAGTTTATGTGGGACCATTCCTTCGCAAACAGGAAAGGGAAACTGTGATTGACAAGACAAAATTCAATAATGTCTTCGTAAAGAATCTTGCAGAAGCAACTGATGAAGAAGACCTGAAGAAAACTTTTGGTGATTTTGGAACGATCACCAGTTCTGTGTTAATGAGGGATGGGGAAGGAAAATCCAGGTGCTTTGGATTTGTCAACTTTGAGAATGCCGATGATGCTGCTAGGGCTGTTGAGGCTCTTAATGGAAAGAAAATTGAAGATAAAGAGTGGTATGTGGGGAAAGCCCAGAAGAAATCTGAAAGGGAATTTGAACTAAAAGTTAGATTTGAGCAGAGTATGAAGGAGGCAGCTGACAAATTTCAAGGGGCAAACTTGTACATTAAAAATTTAGATGATAGCATAGGTGATGATAAGCTTAAGGAGCTGTTTTCTCCTTTTGGTACAATCACATCCTGTAAGGTACTTGGCATTAATTTTTGAATAGTATTTACCTGTGATCAGCCTTGGAAATTATTGTGCATGAGGCCTAATAAGTATGTTTTCCTACTGATTAGGTGATGCGAGATCCGAATGGGATGAGTAGAGGTTCTGGGTTTGTTGCGTTCTCAACCCCGGAAGAAGCATCTAGAGCTGTAAGTTGTGCTTTCCAAGTATGCACATACTGTTTTTATAGTTCTGTAAGTTTATACCTGTTATTGTCTTGATAGCTTCTTGAGATGAATGGTAAAATGATTGTTAGCAAGCCACTGTATGTTGCACCTGCACAACGAAAGGAAGACAGAAGGGCTAGGTTGCAGGTACCTCCATTCCAGTAGTTTATGAACTATTGAATGAATTTATGTATATAGTTATTTCATATTACTCGTAGTTTGCAATGAGTACTTGTATCCCACACTCTAGATCACAGAGATGCAACTTGCTCCCTACCTCCTCCTCCTTCCTCTCTATATGGATCTCTTTCTACGTTGCAGTGACACCTTATTATATTCTATGTTATTGCTCATATTAACAAGTGTTGTACGTATCTTCTCTTCTACAGGCACAGTTTTCTCAAATGCGGCCAGTTGCAATGGGACCTTCGGTAGCACCTCGTATGCCAATGTATCCCCCTGGCGGTCCAGGTTTAGGACAGCAAATATTCTATGGGCAAGCCCCACCTGCCATAATGCCTCCTCAGGTGAATTTCTGTTGGTAATTCTTTTGATATATGTTCTTCAAGTAGCTTTTATGATTATTTCATATGATCACATTGACTCTGTAGAAACTTGTGGTTGAAGTGCTGAATATTTGTCAAATGAACTTTTTTCAGCCTGGATTTGGGTATCAACAGCAGCTTATACCTGGTATGCGGCCTGGTGCTGCTCCTATGCCAAATTTCTTTGTGCCAATGGTTCAGCAAGGTCAGCAGGGGCAACGACCTGGTGGCCGGCGAGCAGGAACTGCTCAACAATCTCAGCAGCCAGTCCCAATGATGCAACAACAGGTTGGAATTTTCAGATGGCGTCTGTATATTGTTTGTTGTATTTAAATAGTGGGGTTAATAATTGCCCTCTCTAATGTCAGATGCTTCCAAGAGGGCGTGTATATCGCTATCCTCCTGGTCGAGGCTTACCTGATGTACCAATGACTGGTGCTGGTGGAATGCTTTCTGTTCCTTACGATATGGGTGGTATGCCATTGCGTGATGCAGCACTGTCTCAACCAGTTCCAATAGGAGCTTTGGCTTCTGCTCTTGCAAATGCTACTCCAGATCAGCAGAGAACGGTAGGGTTTGACCTTATTACTTCTGCAGCTTTCTTAATTGATTTCCTGGGAAGAGATGATGGCAAGTGATTGATTTATAAGAATTTAGGTTTGGCTATCTGAGTGAGTTACATTTGTGATGTTTATCTGTGTCTGATTAGTCTTCCCATGTACGTTACTTTTTGTAGATGCTGGGTGAGAATCTTTATCCCCTTGTAGAACAGCTGGAACGTGATGCAGCAGCTAAGGTCACTGGCATGCTTTTGGAGATGGACCAGACTGAGGTTTTGCACTTACTTGAGTCACCAGAAGCTCTCAAATCGAAGGTTGCGGACGCAATGGAGGTTCTGAGGAGCGTGCAGCAACAGCAGCAGGCAGCTGGTGGCACGGCTGATCAGTTGGCTTCATTATCATTGAATGACAACCTTGTTCCCTAGGTTGCGTGCGAGCTTTCAATATTTAACAAGATTTGAAACCATTTTGGATGCGGCTTCAATACTTTGTTAGATTGATTTCACTTGGTTTTGATTGATTGTGATTGTTTCCTCAAGTTTGGAGATTAACCTTAATGCTTTGGTTTTTGTTGAGTGGAGATTAATCGTGTTTAAGTGGATTTGAAATATTGATTTCCAACTAGGAGAGCGGATCATACCATATGGCTAATTAATTGGTCGTCTTCAGTTATGCTTCGGATTCTGTATCTAGATAACCTACCAAAGGGGGCAATATGATTGTTCAGTTTTTCACAACACATTGCTTAAAAAGAGAAAAGGATCCGTTAGAACTTCAATTTCCATGGATGTGTTCTTGAATAAAGGATTTTATTAAATTTGCAAGAACATGACAGCTTGTAGAGATATTTTTCCTGGAAAGTACAGTATACCCAAAATTATCAACTCACTTCTATCCACTAATAGAATAGTACCGCACACGAACTAGCGAAACATTTTAAGGAAACACCTGAATCGCACAATCTATAGACCCATGCATCCGTTACTTGATTACAGCCTCCTAACCTACCTAAACACATGCATCATTAACTAAGCCTCCTGACGGTTGGCACGCCTCAATCTTAAACCAATATCCGCTTCCCTGTCATGTCGATCCCATAAATCTGAACTTTGTGCATCAGAGGATGTCCCAGCCTCATTTTGTTTCTCTACACCATCTTCTCCAAAGTTGTGGAGCCTGCGACCGACGAGATAGCGGTCATCACGAATTGAGTTGTGAAGATTTGTGAACCAAACATGGAATTTTTTGACGCAGAAGCATATCACGCTGAAGCAGAGGCATCCAAGCCATGATAATCGGTACACTGCTGAATTCACGACCACTGGATACCCGAAAACAGGAAAGACTCCTTTTGCTAAGACATAAGGCACACACAGTGCTGTCAAAAGTTTCATTATAATCGGGAACACAATCTCCCGAAGCACCCACAGACCTTGCAGCCTTGAGAAACCATCCTCTCTCACCCTCTCAAACTTTATTCTCCAACTCTCATCGACCAATGGCATCATATGATCCAACATAACCTATTGATCACAAATGTAGGATCAAAAAAGAAAATCATTTCTTTTGCAAACAGCATTACTTTCTCATGCAGACCAAGATGCAAATTATTTGAGAACTCACCAGTCTAGTCCAGATCTTCAGAAAGATAAGTCCCATAGCCCAGTCCTGATACAGGAGAAAAACTGGGCTTTCATCCACAGGCACCCGCATTGGCACAATCACCAGGAGCTCAAACAGCAGCCCAATCAATAATGGAATCACAAAAATCTGGAAAGAGATAACAATTTGTAAAATTGTGACAAGGTGTTAGGTGCAGAAACAGAGCACTTGGTTTAATCAATAGAGACCTAAAGAAAGGAAAGAAAGGCTTAGGCACTCGTACCCATATAGACAATAGTGCAGAGCTCTTTAGAACAATTGCACACCACTTCCAGATTTGACCAAACAGCGCTGCTGCCCTCTTTGTTCGGATATGTCCAATAAAATATCTAGCTCCAGCTAAAGTGGTCCAGATGACATAGCTTCCAATTATAAAAGCATATATATCTAACAGAAAAGGAAAAACAATCAACAATCTCACCCAAAAATACGAGGACATCTTTACAAAATTATGTAAACAGTATTACCATTGCACTTAATGCCATGAGTTATTGGGAGAAGAGGAATGGCATTGAAAAGGGCACGCCCAATAGATATAGGTACAACTACCAAGGCGGAGTTGAATATAAGAAGAGTCATCCAAGCTATTATCAGCAAGAGAACAATGCGAAGAACAAAGGTGTACCTGCTGAGACAAAATTTTAACTATAGTAAATGGCGATCAAATTAAACAACAGCAGAACAGATTTGCACACTTTGACACAACTTAAACAGTGGAATTTTTATATTTAGAAACATACTCAGAATGGGATTGTTCATCACTATCATACTCCTCTGCAGCATTGGAACCTTCAGCTACGAGAATGTCCCTGTTAGGATCATCAGCGGCAGCAAGTCCTTCTGGTGCTCTATCTTGCCCACCTAGTTGCACAGCTTGCACCCTGTCCTGCCTTCCTGGCTCACCATTGATGTTGTCCTGGCCACCATTGTCCTCAGGTCTAGGCAGTAAGAAATCAGTTAAACCAAGTACCCACCCAACTGCTGTAAACCAGTAGCGAAGAAGGGACTTGATTGTAATCCGCAGCTTGAAATGCTCAATGGCAAATGGTATGCAGATTTGAAAAAGAAGTATGTCAGCTGGAATCTCTGTAAATGGATCAGATACCCTGAATAAAATGTCATATGTTAGAAAACTACAATAAAGCATCTCACTAAGATTAGAGCCACGCATGGAAAATAGGGAACAAAACCAAGCTTACGAAATGTCCAGTGGGAAAATCGAAGGTGCCATCCGCATGGCAAGTTTGACAGGTAAGAATACCAGCATCACAATTAAGCTTCCATAAACTGCAACAGATAGAAGAACTCTGCGGGCATGTTTATGCACAGGATCATCAATTAAATCACGGAATGGATTGTAGTTTGGATCAGCTGGATCTCGAAGAAAATACAGCACTCCATTGCGAAGGACCTGCAAGCAGCAGAGAGAGAATGTAAACCTAGTCCAAACAAAATTTGGAGTGTACAAACCATTGCAGCAAGGTCACAAAGATCAGTACCCCACGAAGAAGGCTGACAAAGATACTTATTTGTAGCATATAAACAATTCCAACAACCCAATGAACCAGTGAACTGGCTAAGGGAGAAATTGAGAAGAATTGAACTCTTTGAGCCATAGTCTTCCCGAACATCCTTATAGTACAAACATCTAGCCACCATCCACACATTAAAGGAAATACCCCAAGTTCAATAACCAGAAGGAAGGCAACCTTAATCATAGTCATCAAATGTCTCATTGCTGCCAAGAACTGCCTCAACAAAGAGGGAATTGTCTCTGCTATAGAAGCAATACCATATAACCTTCCCACGGTCAAAGGTTCACCTCTAGTGTACCGAATCAAAGCAACAATTCCAAGGTAGAAAAAGACTAAGGAGAATACAAACATGTATCCAACAGCAAGAGTTCCTACATCAGAAAGCCGTGATGTGCCAACACTTGCCCCATTCAAGAGGTCTATAGGAGGTGTAGAGCTTATGTTATTTGAGACCTCATTCATTCCGCTCACATTCACCTTCAAAACATTTGCAACTTGGTTAAGTAGTCCAACATCCTGTCCTTCAGACGTCAAATTCGTGACAGCAGTTAGGGCATTCTTTAATGTGATATTTGCCAAGGAAAGTGCAGTATCTGTAATTGGCATAACAGTTGACAGCAATGGACCACTTGCAGAAGAGAGAAGCCAAGATATATAGTAGAGTATAATCCGTCCAAGTGAAAATGGCACAAAGATCACAACAACAAGAAATATCATGTTGCTTGCCAAAACCTGCAAAGCAAGAAAACAACAGTTGAAAAGAACTCCCAAAAAATAAAATAAAAGTCTAAATTTAATTAGATCTGTAATCATATATTGTTTTCCAAAATATTTTATGATTTCTTAAAGTTCATGGGTATCAATATCCACAACCATTTTGGACACGCAAGGGGAAAACATATTCACAATTAAATAAAGAAGTAACGAAAAAGAGAAAACAAAGAGCAGCTTATAATTACAGTAAATGCATTTTCAACCAAATGGAAAACAGGACCCTGCATGCCAACAAGCTCATCAAAAGGAACATCCTCTGCGCCATCAGCATCATCTAAACCATCAAACATCTGCTCAACATGAGCTTCAAGACGAGCTGCCTGCATCTCCCACCGGGCAGCAACATTTTCTGCATTCCTTCTAATGACTTGACCAGCTCCAGCAATCCCTTGTGCTCCAGCAGCATCTTCAGCATTCGCTTCACCAGCAAAATTCCTATTGCCTTGTCCTGGCAGTTGTCTTGCAGCACGAGCCCCATTTCTATCACCTTCATCTTCTCTGTCGGCATCCTGTCCTCCAAGCTCCCTTAGGTGTCTAAAATAATCTCTAAGAGAAGTTGCCCCAAGAAATATAAAAACAATGCTTGCAGACAGTAGAAAGCCATGCAAGCAATCAGTGAGGATAACTGTAGTGGAGATGTGACTTAAAAATAATCTCTGAGCCTCACCAAAGCTCCTCACAAAAGCCAAACGCCATATCCAAAATGTTATAAATGGTATGATAAGGAGCCAAACCGAAAGGACAAAGCTAAGGCGCAGAAAGAATTGCAGAACATGGCAGGCCTTCATTGCCATCCCAACTACAAACTCCTGAAAAGGAAGCCTTGAAGGAGCATTCTCAGCATAAACAGGAGAAAAAGAGAAAGCATGTTTGCAGACCTGTAAAGCACTGAAGGTACATCAATCCAGGTGCCCAGAAGTTTGACAAAGAGACAAACAACACAATATATAATGCGACCCAGTGAAGATATATTAATGAATCAATGGTGCATGACAGAAATGCAAAATAGTCTTCATAGCATGAAAGAATTCCCTTTACCCACATTATGCATTTTACATAAGGCCCAGTGCACCAATGGTACATGACTTAAGTGCAAAATAGTCTAAATAGCATGAAAGAATTCCCTTTACCCACACTTGCAACAGAAAACTGTGATTTTGCATCATTTCACAAGTTCTCTTGAGCACAACACATTAAAAGGTTAACCTTTTCTATCGAGTTTTATCGAGTGAAATGGATAATTCATGGCAAGTTGACTCCTGCAAACTTTCGTCCCTAAACTATGAAACTTATACTCAAATTTCCAGCGAGCTGCACATGTACAGCATGTTTATCGTTGCCAGCTGCAAATCTTAATTTTGAATTGGCGTTCATGAATCAAAATTACACTAGACAACACTAGACATCTTCCAACAAAATCTCAACTATCAGCATAATTACCAAAAGGGGAAGAAAAAAAAAGAAACAGCTCCTTAATGATTCCACCAATTCACGTGCTTTGACACAAGAACATCAAAACAACATCTAATATGCCATACAGAATAACAGAGAGCAAATAGAATAAAAGGACGGAACTTGAAACTCTTCAAAACATTAAATAAAAAAATATTCTAAAGAGAGTATGTAATGTGAACATAAATCAAGACCTCGCACTGACGAGCATTGCTGTGATTAAGCCACTGGAGGAGGCAATCTTGGTGAACAAACTTGATACTACCGCTACAAGCACATGGATACCTCAACGGATTCTCGACGTCTCCAGGGTTCCGGCAGATCCTGCACACATCCTCCTCCTCCTCATCGTCGTCGTACCTCGCCGCCGACGAAACCGACGCCCCGTTACTCTCCTCCTTCTCAATCGAAGTCAAAGCAGAACTCGAAAGAGAAAGCGAAGACGGCGAATTCAACCCATTATTGTTCTCTACGTGGCGGTTGGGCGAAGCCGCCGCGGAGGCGATTTCCATCGCAGAAGAGCAAAATAGATCGAAGAAATGAGTCGAGATATTCTTGTAATTTGGTTTTATGAGCGCCTGTTTTGCTTTTTGCGTATGTGGTGTGTGTATCAGGTTCTGAAGCCTGTCGTTTTACTGACGGTTGCGGGTCTACGGGTTTCGATGATAATAAGGAGGAGGTGAGGTTTGGAGGTCGGTTTGGATGACATGGAACACTGGGATTGGACCTCATTCTTAGGCTTCCAAAGGCATCAACTACTCGAGTCTAGATCTTTTGTCCAATTTTATGTGTCTTATTTTGTCCCATTAAATTTCAGCCATTTATTTATGTAGGCTCCGCGTAAGTTCCGCATAAATAAACGTGGGGCTTGCATAAATGAATGACTGAGATTTATGAGATAAAATAAGACATCATAAAACTAGACAGAGGATCTTGTCCCGCCGACTATGACTTTTCTTAGGGCAAATTAAAATTTAATCATTTTTATGTAAAATCCTTTTATTTATCTCATTTCCTTTAACATAATTTTTTAAGTATTTCCT
>JAOTAW010000202.1:31492464-31504920 GCA_025629945.1 Erythroxylum savannarum
GGGTTGTTTGAATGAAAGCTCATCTTGATGCTATGGATGTTTGGGAAGCTGTGGAGGAAGACAATGAAGTGCCTACATTGCTAAAAAATCCTACAATAACTGAAATCAAGATGCACAAAGAAAGGAAAAATAAGAAGTCTAAAGCCAAAGCTTGTTTGTTTTTTGCTGTTTCAAACATCATATTCCAAAGAATTATGAATCTAGAGTTGGCAAAGGATATCTTGGATTACCTAAAAAAGGAATACCAAGGTAATGAAAGAAAAAAGAGCATGCAAGTGGTCAACTTGATCAGAGAATTTGAATGTTGAAGATGAAAGAGTCAGAAACCATTAAAGAATACTTTGACAAGTTACTCGACATAGTTAACCAGGTGAGGTTATTAGGTAAGGATTTCTCTGAGGAACTAATAGTGCAAAAAGTTCTTGTAACCTTACCTGAAATATATGAATCTAAAATTTCTGCATTGGAAGAAGCTAAGGATTTATTAAGCATGTCTTTGGCAGAATTAGTAAATGCACTACAAGCACAAGAATAAATGAGGATGATGAGAGAAGAAGGTACCGTTGAAGGTACTCTGCTACCAAAGGAAAAAATTCAAGAGGATACAAAAACAAGAATTTTAACAAGATCAACAACAACAACTACATAAACAATGATGATTCATATCCACCATGCCCACATTGCAAAAAAACAATTCACCCATAAAAAAATGTTAGTAGACGCCGGATATCAAATGCAAAAAATATGGACAAATAGGGCATATGGAGAAGATTTGTAAGTCACGAAATGAAGAGGCAAAAGCAGCAATTGAGTAACATCAAGAGGATGAATTATTTTGACGTTAAAGCTCTACAACTCCTAAGGTATGAAGGAGTTTGTTGGAAAATTCCTTAGGCTTGCAGATTATTACGAAATAAATGGTCAAACTGACTAGGTCTTAGGCAAATTTTGTTATGATATTTAATGCTTGATTTTATGAGTCAGTTTAGAGATATTCTTGTGATAGTTTGCAAGTAAATAAGATTTTCTGTTCCATTTCAGCTCTATACAATGAGCTTTGCTGCTGTCAATAAAATGGGTGTGTTCTACAGCAAAAACATAATCTTTTTCCTTCTCTTTTATTCACGTATTATGCTTCAGCCTTATAAAAACAACATGGTATCAAAGCCTTTTTATCTTGAGGGACCTATAAGATGAGTAAAACCAAAACACAAACCTGATTCACAACTCAGAATTACAATAAGAATTACAACCATCTTCAAACAATGGAGATTGAAACACATCGGTCTCAAAGTGCACCACCAATTTTTGATGGTGAAAACTATCAAATTTCGGTTGTTCGAACGAAAGCTCATCTTAATGCTATGGATGTTTGGGAAGCTGTGGAGGAAGACTATGAAGTGCCTACATTGCCAACAAATCCTACAATGACTTAAATCAAGATGCACAAAGAAAGAAAAAATAAGAAGTCTAATGCCAAAGCTTGTTTGTTTTCTACTATTTCAAACATCATATTCACAAGAATTATGAATCTAGAGTCGGCAAAGGATATCTTGGATTACCTAAAAAAGGAATACCAAGGTAATGAAAGAACAAAGAGCATGCAAGGCTTGATCAGAGAATTTGAAATGCTGAAGATGAAAGAGTCAGAAACCATTAAAAAATACTCCGACAAGTTGCTCGGCATAGTAAACCAAGTGAGGTTATTAGGTAAGGATTTTTCTGAGGAACTAATAATGCAAAAAGTTCTTATAACCTTGCCTGAAAAATATATATCTAAAATTTATGCATTGGAAAAAGCTAAGGATCCATTGGATCTATCAAGCATGTCTTTGGCAAAATTAGTAAATGCACTACAAGCACAAGAACAAAGAAGGATGATGAGAGAAGAAGGAACCATTGAAGGTGCTCTGCTACCAATGGAAAAAAATTCAAGAGGAGACAAAAACAAGAATTTTAACTAGATCGACAACAATAACAACAGAAACAATGATGATTCATATCCACCATGCCCACATTGCAAAAAATCAAATCACCTTTAAAGAAAATGTTAGTAGAGGCCTAATATCAAATGTAGAAAACGTAGATAAATTAGGCATATAGAGAAGATTTGCAAGTCACGAAATGAAGAGGCAAAAGCAGCAACTAAGCAACATCAAGAGGATGAATTATTTTGACATTAAAGCTCTACAATTCCTAAGGCAAGGAGGAGTTTATTGGAAAATTCCTTAGGCTTGCAAATTATTACGAAATAAATTGCCAAACTGACCAGATCTTAGGCAAATTTGATTATAATATTTAGTGCTTGATTTTCGGAATAAGTTTAGAGATATTCTTATGATAGTAGCAAATATATAGAATTTTCTGTTACATTTCATCTCTATATAATGAGCTTTGTTGCTGTCAATAAATATGTATGGTATTCTATAACAAAACATATTCTTTATTTACCAAAAAAAAAAACGTATTCTTTTTCTTCTCTTTATTTACGTATGATACTTCAGCTTTAGAAAAACAACATGGTATCAGAGAGTTTGTCTTGAGGGACCTGTGAGATGAGCGAGACCAAAGCATAAACATGATTTACAATCCAGAATTACAACCATCTTCAAGTAATACAGATTGAAACATGACTGTCTCAAGGTGCACCACCAATTTTTGATGGTGAAAACTATTAAATTTGAGCTGTTCGAATAAAAACTCATCTTGATGTATGGATGTTTGGAAAGTTGTGGAGGAAAATTATGAAGTGCCTCCATTGCCAACAAATCTTACAATGGCTCAAATCAAGATGCACAAAGAAAGGAAAAGTAGAAGTCTAAAGCTAAAGCCTGCTTTTTTTTCCTGTTTCAAACATCGTATTCACAAGAATTATGAATCTAGAGTTAGCAAAGGATATCTGAGATTATCTAAAAAAGAAATACTAAGGCAATGAAAGAACAACGAGCATGCAAGTGTTCAACTTGATGAGAGAATTTGAAATGCTAAAGATGAAATATTCATAAACCATTAAAGAATACTATGACAAGTTGCTTAGCATAGTAAATTATTCATAATTTTTATTAATAATTAAATAATATATTTAAATGATAGTAAATCATATTATGAAAAAACACAAACAAAAAACAAAAATAACTTATTATTATTTTTATAATTTATGAAAACTAGAAGAAACCAAAACAAAAAATACTCAAACAAACTAATTTGTTTTACTGAATTTGAAAACAAAAATAAAAATCAAAAACAAAAATGGAAATAAGCATCTTAGATTTTTCCCGTAGAAAAATACAATTTTTTAACTACATTTTAAATTCTAAAATTTTATTCAATCTTTAGTCAATTTTAAATTTTAAATTTTTTATTTTACCGATTTAACTTTATTGTTCACAAGTTTTAAATTTGACATAGACCGCATCTTTGATAGGTCGATTGGTGATTTAGTGGGACACCCACGATTAAAAAAAACCCCAATTGTTTGTAATTAATTAGGACTTTGTTGTATCCAAATTTGTCTTCACGAGTTCTTGTCCTTGCAACTCATAATCAATAGAGTAAGATCCACCTTTTGATGCATCCCGTGCCATTGCATGATAGCTACGTGTACAAAAAAGCCAAAACACCCCACAACACCACCTGGCCACCACCGACAGTCGCCGCCGTCGTCACCACCATCCATCACGGCCAGACCCGTTATCTTTTATGGTAATATTTATGATAAGTGAAAAATAAAAAGGATTACAATATTAACAGTGGTCATGATATATTAATGGATATTAATAATCACAATCAGAATAATCATAAATAAAAACTAATAACCTTTCCTCTCCCTTCCCTTCCTCTCTATGGCCTAAACCGTAGCTCTCTGTTCTTTGTCCTTTTCCCGATCCGACATTTTCCGCTCTCTCTGCAAACAAAAAGAGAGTAACCCATTTCAGAGAAAGGGAAAATCTTTTTATAAGTTTAGAGAGTGAGAGAGTGGGAGACAAAGCCAGAAGAAAAACTGTAAAAAATACAAAAAGGAAGAAGAGAAAAAAAAAACGTTTCTGATTCTCTTTGGTTTAACTACTTTTGCTAGGTATTTTTTGTACCTGTTTGATTCTTTAGTTCTGTTTGGATCCTCGGAGACTCGCTCAGGTACTAATATTTATCTGTTTGGTTTTTTTTTCTTGTTAAAAATGGATTACTTTTGGTAGCAACTGTTGGGATTTTGGAATTGGTGTTCTGGTTGCTTAAATATTATGGAATCGTGGATGAAGAAAAAGGATCTGGGTGACCCATGTTTGGGATTGTTCTTATATTACGTTTTCTTGGTATTTTTTTTTTTCTTTTGGAAGATGCATTTATTGATTGTTGTCCTTGTTTATGAATTCTTTCTTTAGTTTCTTGGCATAGAGTTTTGGGGGATATTTAAATCTGATTTTCGATGCTGAAGTGGGTTGAAGGTGCATTCAACTGGGTATATTTTGCATTTGAGCGAGGCGAAGTGGGTTTTTTGTATAGTACAAAGTTTTGGTTCTAATATGTAATATTCATTGGCCAAGTNNNNATGTGGTAATGGATTATGGATACCGTTTAAGAAGTTGAGATTTATTTATCAGTATATGCCAATGTTTAAAATGCATTGATTGATACTGTCTTATAACCCATCTTTGGGGTTGGTTAAGTTACTAATGCTCACTATAATGATTTAGTTACAAAGAGATCAAACTAAATTTCATTTCCTCTCGTTGTCTGCATTTGTGCTTTTATAACATTCGCATTCGCATTATATTTTCTGTCAGTGCTCTGTGACTGCGTCAGGTTAAATTGTTTTACACTCACAATATGTTGAAAAATGATATAGAGATTTCAAAGTGTTGTAGATTTTCTTTGTAGCATAGTTGTTGCAAAGGCAGCATAATTAAACATGTCATAATGATCAGTAGTCTGTTGTTTCGATTGTAAAAAATTGTATGTGATAATTGCCTACCGATGTCCTGGTGGATATGGAAGAAAGGTTAGTATAGGAGGTGTGAGAAGAAGAGTGTTCATAGTTATTCTGCCTGCTGTTTCAACCTGGAAATGAAATGGACAACCTTGGGTTGTAGATGATGTTGGATTAACCAGTCTCCTGCAAATTTTTGATCAGAAAATTTTGATACTATGACATACAAAATTTTTGCTTCCTTAGGATGGTACGGAGTGTGGTAACATGGTGGAGCAATTTTTGGTGCTCTTATGTACGGGTGTGATAATGCTTCAAGGCCTGAGCTTATCTAATTTCTATTTTCATATTTTTGCAGATTCCATGCTGGGAGTTCCTAATAGATGTGTAATATGAGCCACCATTCCTGTTGGAAAGTTGGAGTTTCTTTTAGCATCTTAGGCATTCTATTTGGTGGATAATTTGACTTTGATGCAAAGACAAGGGTGTAGCATTGAAACCTTCTCTGAAGATAACATTGATCCAAGATTTGTTTCAAACAACACTGATATGAGTCATCAGACTTCTTTGAATAACATCCTGAATCCAGTAGAGAACAGGTTCGCAAGTAGTACTGTTTCTTCTGATGAGGCATCATGTGTACATTCTATAAATCACGGTGTTCAGAGCTTTAATGGTTGGAATGAAAGTGAATCTAGCTCTTGCTTTCATCCAGAAAATCAGGCTGTTGATGATGAGATAAAAGTAGAAGAAAGATGGCCTTCTTCTGTAAATGTTCATGCTGTAGTTGGCTCATGGTCTGAAGAAAGGCAGTCGGGACCTGTTGATGTTTCTGATCTCCCTTTTCCAGAGAGAGTCAGTATTGGTTCTGGTGGAAATCAGGTTAGAAGTGGCCCTTTGATTTTACGGGGTTCTAGCTCTAACCATTCCACACAGAATGTGAATATGAATGCAGGGGGTGTGGGGAATGGTGGAAACACTGGACACTATGAGGCAGCTGTTGCAGGCCCTGAACGTTTACACTTGGGTGGAAAAGAAATTCAGCGGGCATCTTCTTCTGGTATATCATCTGAAGATATTAGTGCCTCATTTTGTAATCCTGAATTTATTACAGAGGAAACTGATGGTGGTTTGGGGTCTTCTCATGGAGGCTGGGGATCATCTTGCAAGAGAAAGGCTCTTGAAGGTACTTCTGCACATTCTTATGCTGGTGGAAGTTCAAGTTGCTTTCCACAAACTGAAAATGATGTTTGGCATACTGGTTCTACTCTTCATAGCACTTCTAGCAATGTAAGTTTGTCGACCACTTCAAGGAATTCTCCTAGTTTTAGTAATCCGGAACAGTTTAACCACAGAAATGGTTTTGGCATGAGAGGAGTATCTTCTGATGCCTTTCATTCATCAAGTGACTCCGGAAGTTTAGACCATCTCAGACATTTAGTTAGAAGAGTAAGTGCAGGACATCAACAGGAAGCTGCGCCATTCACTTTATCAACAACAGGAGGTACCAGGCCTTCTAATTATTTATCTCTGGGCTTGAGATCAACTTCGCCAGCTTCAAACTCAGGTGCTTCTCAGGGCCAATCTCATAATATGCGTGCATCTGTTTCATCAAGAAACTCATATCCTTTACCTTGGAGTGGGGCTTCCTTCTTAAGATCTGGAACTGCATCAAGTTCTCCCATTCCTGGAGAGAGAATTGGTGCACTGAGAGAGGAAGTAAATTTAAGAGGCACCCATAGAAATAATGTAGATCATCCCATGTTGGTTCCTGTTTCTGAGATTAGAAACATTGCACAAGATTCAGCAGGATGGAATTTGTCCACCGGAAATATGAGCACTTCTGGCAATCCTCATTCTAGTAGAATTACCCCTTCAAGCATTCATCCGTTGCCCACTCCTATGTGGTTCCCACATCCTGACCACACAGCACATAATCAGCAGAGATTCACAGAATTTGCTCCCTGGTCTTTGTTTCCATCTATGGACTCTGAATCTGAAGGTCTCAGTGGTCATTTTCCTTCCTTGTCATCTGGACCTTCTGCTTCACCACAGGAGACTGTCATGCCATCTGCTTCCACTAGCCACGGACACAATCAATCACTTACAAGGTCTGCTTTTCTGATGGAAGGACAAGGTGATGATGTTCTTGGTATGCCTCGTTCATTGAGAGCCTTAGCTGCTGATATTGAAGGGAGACACCGCCTAATATCAGAGGTTAACTCTCCCTCCCTCCCAAGTTTGTGTGCATGTATTTGTGTTCTCTTCTTTACTGTCCATCCTTGTCTGTTGTTTCTGTCAACTTGTCTAACATTTCACAGGTCAAACTTTGATGATAAGATCCTCACATGTACAATGTGGACTATAAAATTTGCAATCACTATTTTGATCACTATCCAGCTTTTTACTATTCTCCTCTGATGAATAAAAGATGGGAGTAAGTGCTGATGTTCTGAAGTGACTTATTTGCATCTGAGAATATAAAATAATTACACATGCTGACTGGATTCTTTTTTTCTTGTGGAGCTAAAAATTGTATACTAATGGGATATGCAGAATGGGTTGAAGTTCTTGTGCGTAGGTTAATTGAAGTAGTAGCATTTGGTTCGTTGCTTGTTCATTCTTGCCGATAATTTACGCTTGGACACTTATCACATTTGCAATGATGACAATGCATTGTTCTCTGATTGATTTCAAGAATTATATTAGTTAATTTTGGACTAACAGTTTTTGTTAATCTCTGCTTGCCAGATTCGTCAAGTCCTGAATGCCATGCGCAGGGGTGAAAACCTAAGAGTTGAGGTTTGGTTGATTCTGAAATTTTTTATTTGTGATTTCATCATGTCCTCTTGTGACCATTAAAACTATTTGGCCATTGCTTTGGCTGTAATGCACTCAGCTTAGTCAGAAACTTCCACCACACCCACCTCTAGTTACATTAGATAATTCATTTCTGATGGTAAAAATTTATCAAGCTGATGTGAACCTGTGTTGTGAAAGGTAAAAATTTATCAAGCTGATGTGAACATGTGTGTCGTGAAAGTTATTTATATAACTATAAGATTTCTTGTTCACCCTAGATCCGTTCGAACTTAAAAAAACAAAGCTAACAAAAGCATTACTAGATATTGAAAAATAAGTGGGAGTTTGTCCCACGTGAAAAGAATATAAGGCTTTGAGCATGCATATAAGTCTAGTGAGTTACTTCCTCTATTATTAATTGGTTTTAGGATGGAACCTTATTTGGACTTGTATGTGCTCAGTTTATTTGGGCTCAATCTTACAAAATTTAACATGGTATCAGAGCAGGTTGCTCTTGGGTTAGTCGTCACTACCTCGACATGTAGACTGTGTCACGTGTTGGGCCTTAAGTTAGCCCACACCTACACGTGAGGGGGGCGTGTTGAAATATAAGTGGGAGATTGTCCCACATGGAAAGAATATATGGCCTTGAGCATGCATATAAGCCTAGTGAGTTACTCTTATTGTCAATTGGTTTTATGATGGAACCTCATTTAGGTTTGTATGTTCTCAGTTTATTTGGGCCCAATCTTATAAAATTTAACACTAGCTAAGGGTGGATTGTAGTGACACTGTTATGGTACAATCATCTAGACGTGATATATTTTTATAACAGCATTACAAGGTGAGAATATAATTTATGATAAGATTCGTGAGTTTATGACTTTGAGTTTGTTCACAAGGAGCCGCATTTTCTGAATGTAGTACTTTCCTTGATGTGTTCTTTGTAGATTTGATTTTCAAGCGTAGGGGGATCCCAAGCTTACCTTTTCTTAGATGCAGGTTTATTTGTGCTTTTTTAAACAATGTTTTTGAATTGTCCTATAGCATGCGATTTTTTATTTGTGATCCATGAATTCACATGGAGAATGGAAAAATTCCCATCCCTTATCACTACGAGAAAAAGCAATGCAGCGTGGAGTGCCTGCATTCCTAAAATCTTATTATATTTTCTCTTAGTTGAAGCCTTTATGTTCTTAAAAGGATGAAATTGCTCCTACTTGCATATGTTGACAGGTGCATCCAAATATGCTCTTTTAGATGAGTTTCTTATGATCATAGGCGCCATTGAGCTTAACCCTCCCCTTTATCTTTCCTTCTACCGGTGAATCAAATTATATGTCTTTTGACCTGATATTCAATGATACTTCAGGATTTTTTGCTTTTTGATCCATTCATATATCATGGTATGGCCGAAATGCACGACCGTCACAGAGATATGCGCCTCGATGTTGATAACATGTCTTATGAGGTAATGATTGGATAAATGATTTTTTAGCTAGGAATGTCAAGATGTATTCTCTTATTATAATTCAGTGCAACTTCTCAGGAATTGTTGGCATTGGAAGAGCGCATAGGGGATGTGAGCACGGGGCTTAGTGAGGAAACCATTGTGCAGTTAATGAAACAGAAAAAGCATTTGGCTATTGCACTGGAATCCCAGGCGGATTTGGAGCCATGCTGTATCTGTCGGGTATGAGTTACAAACTACTTCGATCATCGGTGGCTCTTGATCATTCGGTTTAATTGTTCGATCAATTTCTTAACTTTGTTTGATTCTCATTATAACAGGAAGAATATGTGAATGGGGATGATCTTGGCATGCTAGACTGTGGTCATAACTTCCACTCCAACTGTATCAAACAGTGGCTAATGCACAAAAATCTATGCCCCATTTGTAAGACGACAGCTCTACCTACTTGAGGGTGAAAGTTGGTTCTTGCAAATGAATCATTTAACCCAACAAGTTGGGTGAATTGTTTGCTCATGATACCCCTTTCTCCTTTCTTTTGTTGGTTTAAAACCATTCTTACCTGCTCATGAACTTGCACCCTTTGATGAATGTCGCAGCTGTGTGCTATTAAAATTGTAGGTCAACAGATAAAAAGGGTTGTGTCCAGTACCTCAAAACTCATGGAAGATATGTGGAATAAAATCTGATATGGGACTGTAATTTTACATTGCTATACAGCTGCTTTCATTTCATGATACAAATTTCTGCTTAGCATTTTCTTTCTTTTTTTTTTTTTGGATGAAAGGGAATTAAGAGAAAAGAGGCCTAACGCCTTAAAACGCCAACAGAAGAAGCATCATTGGCCAAGAGCTGGCGAAGTCCTGGAGCAGGAACCTCCTAAATAGACCAGCGCTGCGGATGAGAAGCACCCTGCTTTGCTAAAAAGTTTGTACATTGGTTACCCTCCTGAAGGGTATGAACAATAGAGCAGTCCCACTTCGCTTCACCATATTCCTGGTATCCTCAATGATGTTTAAGTATGGATGATATCGAGTACATGATCCCATGACCAGACTAATGGCTTCTCGTGAACCCGATTCAACCACTATTCTTCTATATCCATGTTGCCAAGCCAAGTCCAGTCCATGCTGAATTGCTAGAAGCTCAGCAAGCATGTTAGTGGCGTGTCCAATGAATCCTGAGTAGCCGACTAGCCAGTCCCCTTTCTCGTTATGTAACAAACCACCAAAGCCTGCAGCACCTGGATTACCAATTGAGCTATCATTCACATTAAGTTTAACATACCCTGGTGACGGAGCCTTCCATACAACCCATTTGCTCAATTTTGGAAGTGTAGCTGACGGGAAAGCACGGTTGTACTCATCAAAAGGCCTCAAGAACCACCGAAGTTGCCCAACAGAAGACATGACCTCGTGTTGGATTACCTCTTTGTTTCTAGCACACCAAATAATCCAAGCCATGACGATGAATTTTAGCACATGGTGAAAAGGCCGCGAAGAGTAGAGAGCGTGAGAGTATAGCCAATCGTCTAGATTAAGTCTGAAGAAAGAATCCTCTACCTGCCTAAGGATGGAGACCCACATGGTCTTCGCCCAAATGCAATCCCTCAGAGCATGGATATGGTTTTCCCACCCTTTACTGCATATGTGACAGCAGGGAGACGAAGCTATTCCTCGTTTATAACGCAGCTTGTTCGTAGGTAAACGATGTCAACTAATATGCCAAATAAAGAAGCGGAACTTTTGAAGGATATTAAGTTTCCAAATCCACGTCCAATGCTTGTTAGGAGCAGGAGGATGAGGCAAACGGGTAAGAAACTCATATCCTGATTTCACCGTGTGTTGTCCAGTTGTCGACTCCCTCCAAATTATCGAATCCTTAGCCAACTTTGATCGAGAGACGGGAACTGCTATGATGGAATGATGCACATCTGACCCTAAGGGTGTGTATAGTCGAGAGAGATCCCACATGCGCCGATTATTTAGAATGCCCCCCACCATTAAATGTTGGTCCTGACTGTCGATTTGGGATAACTGTCTGCGTAGTGTGTAGTCACCAACTTAACAATCATTCCAAAGCGAAATGTTAGCCCCATTCCCAACTCTCCAAAGGAAGCCATCGTGCAAGTAAGGAATAGTTTTGCATATAGCTTTCCATCCCAGAGAAGCAGTGGGAGAGGCCGTACAGGTAAATATAGAAGCAGTTCGTAAATACTTACTCTGCATCACCTCAATCTAGAGTTTCCTATTATCCTGAGAGAGATCTCAAAGAAGCTTGCCGAGCATGGCAATAGCGAGAGAGCTTCCCAATGCAATAGGTGAATACCCTCACCCATAGCATTTTCTTTGAAATGACTGAATTTATTTGCAAGTTAGGGATTGAGCAATGAGTAGTATTTCCTCTGACCCTTCTTTAGGCCTCATATCCTCCTCCAAGTTACTCTTTTTGTTGTTTTTTGCTGATAGCTGAACTCCGGTTAGATACATACAATGTGCTAACACTTTATAGATAGACAAATAACGGTACAGGTATATGGTATTTACTAATGACGTATACACGTTTTCTTTGTTTTATATATGGTATTTACTAATGACGTATACACGTTTTCTTTGTTTTATCTTGTAGCTGGTGCAACCTTTCCTTCAGTAGTGTAGGGTCCTTACCAATCGAGTCAGGCATCTATTTTTAGACTTTTTTGCATTAACTATCATGAAAAATCTTTGTCTTCAGGTAAAAATTTTAATAAAAATTATAAGGATAAAAATAAATATTTGTGTATTTAAGCTAGTGATAAAGCTTAATTGTGCTGAGTTTTATCTTCAATATAATTTTAGTAAAATTTTAAAAATATCTTGCAAGAAATTATCTTTTATAACATTTTAAATGTCAAAATTGAAAAATATGAAAATAAAGATAGGTCCAAGTATAAATATATTGTCATGTCTTTTATAAAAATGTTCTAACCCTGATTCATTTAATCACTATCAAGTTTTTTAATAATCATATTTTAGTAAAATATGCAAACATTTTTAAATAAATGATAATAATATATCATTATAAAATAAATTTTTTAATGTACTAAAAGATCAAAATATTTGAAATATCTTATTCAAACTATAACGACGCGCAATTATAATTATTATTTTTATGCATAAAAGATAAATACGTGAATATCACTTGTAGATCTTACCAATATGACGATTAAGCCTCTGTTTGATTGAGCTTATATCGGTAGAGTTTTTGTTAGTAGAACTTT
>JAOTAW010000202.1:31505020-31517266 GCA_025629945.1 Erythroxylum savannarum
GATTAAAGACTGGGACGAGTCAACCGCAATGGCCAAAGGAGTCTGAGTTTTGTGTCGCTCGACTATGTATTTTGTTTAGTTTATTTGGGCCTGTAAATATTCTTTGGAAATTCTGAGATGTATTATATGTGTGTTAATCTTGGATTTTAAAACTGCATGTGTGAAATATTTTGATTTGATTGTACTGTCTTGGGTGGCATCCACATATCCTCCCAGGGGATATTTGGGTGTTACAGCAGTACTGTCTAATAGTCATTAGCATGCATAATGCATATATTTTTTACATGATTGGAAAATATTTTGGGCAGTAATCCTTTCGTCAAAAGGTCAGCTAACATAAGATTTGTGCTAATATGTTTTATTGACACTTTACATTTCTGAACCTCTTCCTTAATGGCAAAGTATTTCAGTTCCATATGTTAAGTATCTTTGGAATACTTGTCGTTCTTAAAAAAGAAAACTATTGCAGAATTATCACAGTAAATTTTTAGGGCCTAACTATAATATCAACAATACCAAAGCCTGAAATAAAGTTTTGTAGCCATTTAACCTAACTAATGGCCTCAAAGCATGCTACAAACTCAACTTCCATTGTGGATGCAGCAATTACAAACTACTTCGCACTCTTCCGTGAGATGATTCCTTTAGTTAACAAATAAATGTAGCCAAAAGTAGATCTTCTTGCATATACACAGCCAACAAACTTTAAATTTGAGTATCCAACTACCTCAAGGTGATTAGACCTTCTAAAAGTAAGTATGTGTTCTTTACTTTCTTTTAAATATCTTAAAACTTGCTTTTCAATCTTCCAATGATCCATACTAGGATTACTTTGGTATCTCCCTAAAATCCCTACTACAAGACTTACGTTTGATCTTGTACATCTCTGAGTATACATTAGGCTTCTAACTACATATACACATGGAATTGATTCCATTTTCTTTCATTTTAAGTGCCTGTTTGGATGAGCTTATATCAGTAGAGCTTTTCTGAGAAGTGCTTTTCTAAGAAGTCAGTTGATTATTTAGCTGTCATTTAAAAAATATTTTTTTTGAAAGAGCTTCATACAATAGACTGTTTGACAACATAAAAATAAAAAGCACTTTTAATTTTAGCTATATTTTATTTTGTAATAAAAATTATTTATACATATAAATATTATTTAAAATATATTAAACAATATGCAAAGCACAATATATTAATTATTATATAATTTTAAACCATATGAAACATAAATGAAAATATATTTAACCAAATCTTTTATATGAATTATAACATAAGTAAAACTAATATCAAAAGTAAATATTCAAACATATAAAAAAGCCAAATAATATTATATAAATCTTAAAATAAATATCAAGTTGAGTAAACGTGAATAAGAGTTTGTGAATATTATGAGAATTATGTGTAAAACATAAGGGTAAAAAGGACTAAAAAATATACTCATTAATTGATCTGAAAAATCTATCCGAAAAAGTCATTTGAGAGGTTTTTTTGAAAAGCTTCAAATTTGAGCTTATTAAAAGCTATATCTATTACAAAAGTAATTTTTTATTTTACAGTCAAACATTCATTTTTCTTAAAAAAAGGCTTTTGTGGAGAAAAGTACTTATTGACCTCTAGAAAGCTCATCCAAACCGGAACTAACTCAACTTTTAATCCAACTTAAACTAATTAAATCTGGTCAAAATTAATAATTTATTACAGTTATATTAAACTATAAGTTTGAGTCATGATTAATATGTTTGAGTAAGGCTTAAGAACCGAGTTAGGTCGATATATCAATATTATTTAATTTGTTAATGTGTGGTATTCATATCATATATATATTTTTAACATAAATTTAAGATAATAGATAATTTTATAATAAAAATTTACTTTTTTTCAATAACTATAAAAATTAAAGATTTTTTTTAAAATTATTTTTACCTAAAAATGGAATTAAGATAAGCATTAACTTATAAACCAAATTAAGTAACTAGACCGTTTGGGTCGGGTGAGTTTGCGTCGTGTTGTGCTAATCAATTATCGTTCAAAAAGCATGCAAAACCTTGTTCGTGTGAGTTCCACTAAGCAAATGGTGTATTAGTGAATTAAACCTTAAACGGACAGTAAACAGGGCAGAAAAGTACAAGACATACATAATTCTGTGTTATTATGTTTTGTAGTGAATGAAAACCAAAAGAAGCCTACACTTGTAACGCAATAAGTAATTATCCTAAACAAATCATGATGAAGTCACCTGACACTCAATCATTACATTTGCATGTAACGCTCGCATCTCATATTCCTAAAATAATGAACTGTTTTTGTCAGTCACAAGAGCTGCATATTTGTTTTCTTTCTTTAGATCAAGGTAAAAACGAACATATCATCTTTTTGCTCCCAATTAATCTCATAGTTTTACGACAGAGCAACTCATCAGAACTTGGTCTTACAGATTGCTTAGCTAGGTTCAATCTGTCTCATGACAACCCTAGGAGAAAAGGAAGATGAAGAGAAACAAGTTCCGCGTATTGCTGCCTGTTGAAACATTCCTCAGACTTTGAGTAATTAAATTTTGTACCTTAATTAAGACTGTAGTTGGATTTTCTTTCCAAATATGGCAGATGATGCTTTGGTTAGAAAGGGTAAATTAATCATAAAAGAGATAGATACAGTTCAGGCAAGTGGGGCCTGTCATATATACAGTGTGGAACACCACCATAAAAAAGAGAAGAAGTCTTTATTTTGTAGCTTATGTTTTCAGTTTTTGTTTTCAAGTGTAGTAACGGCATCACCTTATGATTGTATTTTGGCCATCTTCCTCTTCCTTCTCTATCTCTTTCTCTTTCTCTTCTCATTCTCTCTTTTAAAGCCTTTATATACTGCCTCTCTCTTTCCTTGCTTGTATCGTACTACTTTCTCTCTTTTATCTTTTCATATTTATTTCTGTCTGTCTGTTTCCCTCTGTAATAAGCTTGGTCATGTCCGGAGAAGAAGAGCACGACAGCTTGTTCTGGGAAAACCAGACATGGGATTGTTTAACGAACTCTGATAAATCTGGCGGTAGTGGAGATTACTCAGGAAAGAAGTGTTCTTTACCATTGGGGTCGAGCTCCAATAGTCCAACAGAATTAGGAAAAAAAGTGGCAACGATAAGTAAGAAAAGGGTACAAGAAGAATCACACAGAAACGGCAAAGCAATCGCCAGTGAAGCTAAAGAAGCCAAAGTTGGTGGTGGTAGTGGCGGTGGAGAATCAGATCATGAGATGCACATATGGACTGAAAGAGAGAGGAGGAAGAAGATGAGGAACATGTTCTCTAGTCTTCAAGCTTTGCTTCCACAACTTCCTCCTAAGGTAATAGATCACTTTACAAAGTTAAGGTGACAATCTTGCCCTAGGGCTCTATCTATACACTTCTTTGATCTTGTTTACCATTTCTTTGTTTTGTTATAAATTAGAGAATATATCTCATATTGAGTTTTGCTTAATTTCCCATGTCTTTATACAAAGGAAAAGGGCCTTTTTGTACTCGTTTTTTCTTCTTTCCAATATGTATCCATTTTCTTTAGTGTGTAAGTTAGTTAGAGAGGAGGATGGCCATTTCTTATCTTTTTCTTCTTTTCAATCTTTTCCCCTCATCTTGAAGAGAAAATCTTTTGGCCTTACTCCGCAGAATCTAGCTAGTTGTCCATGTAGCCATAGGATATGATCTTGTTTTACCAACAACATCTCTAGTGTCTCTTGTACAATGTTCATGTGGAAGAACATTCATATTTCGTTAAAGATCTCTTCTTTTGTCTGAATTCCTTTTGAGTACACGTATAGAACGCTTGGTTTGAGATAAGTTCAAGACTTGAAGTCAATTAACAAAAATTGCACTGAAGTTTTAAGGGTTTATACCTATTTTTCCTAAGTAACCCTATAATAGTTTTAGAACTGGACCAAAGTAGAAGCTGTTTACATCTTGTATCGTTGGAAATTTAGCATATATTATGTTGCTAATTAACTTTAGATGGGATTACTATGTAAGTATTTCGTGCATGAGATGCTATGATTTGCAATTAATTAAAAGCTAGTTTCCAAATCCCAAGTGACAATTTGAAGGAGACAAATATGCCAAATTGACAACATGAAAAGAAATCACCAACTAACTTGTGATCTTGTCTAATTTATTATGAATACGATCTTATATTTCCAATGAAACTAAGAAGTTTCCATATGGTAAAGTGTTTGTTTGGATCCCTAATTTTGACAATTTTGTACAGGCTGACAAGTCCACCGTTGTTGATGAAGCTGTAAACTACATCAAAACCCTACAGCAAACACTCCAGAGGCTACAGAAACAAAAGCTTGAAAGGCTACAAGGAGCCACGGCGACATTTGGTTACAGTCCGTCTCTAACTACCTCACAAAACCAGTCAGACTCGAGGGAGGCCTTCTTAGCTGATCTAGGGTCCACAAATAACATGTCAATTACTGCAACAAAACCTGAAAACTTGAATGCTTCCTCAATTTTAAGGTATCCTGTGATCTTTCAGACGTGGACTTCCACCAATGTCGTCCTGAACATTTGTGGGGATGAAGCTCAAATCAGTATATGCTCTCCCAAGAAACCAGGTCTCTTCTCTACCATCTGCTATCTGTTGGAAAAGCATAACATACAGGTGATGTCTGCTCATGTTTCCTCGGATTGCACTAGGAGCATGTACATGATTCAAGCTCGGGTAAGTTTCTTGTCATATATATACTTCTACTCTTCAGTGAATTTGACACTATTCTTCTTTCAGGTTGTAAATTAATTAGACAACATCATAGGTTAAGGGAAATACTATTATTCTAATTGCTCTTTCAATCAATTAATCTCATCCACAAGATACCATTCTTTACCCGTCGCACCCAAAACTATAACATTCCCGTATATCTTTTAATATTTCATGCCTAAGTTACAACGTTTAAAGAAATTGCATATGATTACAATTTACTAACGTGGTCGTTAGTCATAGAATGTTAAAGTTGTAAGAAGTCTTCAAAGTACACTGATATAAGCATTCATAGTAAAATATAGTACAATGGGTTGGTTTACTAAGTTTATAGACAACTGATCAAAAGAAATCATGATTCTATAAACTAGGGTTTCGTGTTCACCAACCAAGTTGGTCGTTGCTAGTACAAGTTTCGACTGCTGTTTCATTTGCCTATATGTATATATTCCATCAATAAGCAAAAACAGCTCCAAAATTTCGAATATAAAGTTAGGGAGATCAATTAAATTACATATATATACTCGTATATATATATATATATACACACACAAACACACACACACAGATACATATATATTGTCAATTCTGACATTAAGAACATCAAACAGGCAAACGGAGCTTATGATCTGTTCACAGAGACTATTCCAGCAGAAGAAACGTATAAACAAGCTGCAGCAGAGATAATGTGCTGGGTCACTACCTGAGATAGCATACCCTCGAACCCTGAAAATGTTCTTTTAATCATAGGAATTTATCCAAAAGTTTTTTTCTTTGACAGCATAAATTTTTATATAATTACAAGCAAATATATGTGATAAGGAAGCCTTCCTCTTTATATATCGAAGCAGATTATATATTTACTGGTTTATGTGATCACTATAGGTTTTTCATATATATGTAAGCAGTGTCCATCATCGCCATTACTTGTCAAGTAATTTTCAAAGTGAGCTTCCATGCTACATTTTTAGTTGCATATGTATTGGTTATATAATATCCAAAACATGCATACTCAGAATTTAATTAGTTCAGGTTTCAGAGTTCACCTACTTTAATTTCAACTCCCAGGTTCTTTTCGATTATAAGTAGGCAAATCAGACATGTTTCCTTCTTAGGGTAAGAAATTTCGTCTTTGTTAAGCTAAAGCTCGTCTGCATAGAGAAAAAGGGCCTAGCCCATGTGTTGAATCCCTCAGACTCAGAGGTCGAATTCCAATTTGCATGCGAACTCCGTAGTTTTGTGGTTAAAAGGCAAGGTTGCGGCCCACAGTACTACTCCAAGGCCTTCAAACGAACATATTCAAGGACAGTTGGCCATTTCTTTGGAGGCTCGTCAGGTTTTTCCTTTGCTCTTCAAAGATTTAAAACAAAAGTGATAATGATAATGTAATCTTAGTGATATGATGCAATACTGAATATGAGTGGTATAAAACTGTTAATCTTTAACTAAACATTAATGTCAATCATGATGGATTGGATGGTTCTTGGTTTAATATTATGCTGTATGTTCTGGCAATACCTGGAAAATGGAGCACCATGAGGTCCATGACAAGCAGTGCAATCTCAGAATAAGAAAAGTTTGGATCTGTATCAGATATTATGCTTCAACTATTTGGTACAGTAATGAAAAGAAAGTTCTAAGATTAAAGCATTTGTTGTTTCTTTTTCTCTAATACTGTTCTCCCAAAGGTCAAATAGCTTCCTTTTGCTTTCTTCTTTCCAAGTTACTTTTTCTTTTCTGTTGTCAACTGCTTTATCTAAGATTGCTTACCAAAGCACCACAGAAGTTACTCAAGCAAAAGAAACTGTGTTAAGGAGTCTGAGTGAAGTACACAGCCAATGAGTTCACGTCAGGGCGAAATTTTGTTATGGTGGTCCTGTGAATCTGAAACGATAGGGAAAAGAAGTTCATGTACTCATGCTCTCATGTCAATGCAGATGCCACTGTCCTTCGATGACCCTGAGAGATATTGGAATCCTGAAGGGCGGTAACAATCAGGTGAAACAGAGAATTGAACTAATGGAGGCCTTGAGAAGAAGACAATGTCTGTGGATAATGAATCTAAGGGATCGAATGGTGGTAACCATAAGCTTGGGGTTGGTGGGCACCCACTGTTAAAGTGCAAAGAGAGCTTGAAAGAGAATCTTAAAGCAAGGATGAGAACTCTTCAAACACTTCCAAATTCCAAAAGCTAAAAGAACCAACACATTAACTATTGGGGACCCAAATGTTTCGTATCAAAGGGGTTGAAAGACAAAGGGATTTCAAGTCTGTTCCTGTGAGTTGCGACTTTTAAGGGTAGAAATCGAAGTTTGGTTTGCAGCATGTGAGCAAGTGTAGCCATCACTATAAGGATGGAAGATGAACAGAGGCACAGAGCCACCCATCGCCATGTGACTCCCAACTCCAATACCAATCCATAGTTTATATTCCCACAAACATGTGACTCAGCCCCGGTGGTCCAGCTAGCGGGAGGACCCCTTTCAAGTGTCTCCCACCTTAGAGGAGCTCACAGGTTGGCTGACTCCTACAATTCACCTAAACACCTTCAAGTGTCTGATAAAAAGGAAAGTAACTTAGATTTATCAACACTAATCCAATTGAATAAAATAAGGCATTTATACAGATTTTATGTGTTATTGGATCTTCAAATTATCATCTCCTGCATCCTCAAGAATCTCTACTGTTATCTTTGCCATGCTGAAGTTCTAATATTAATACCAAAGTCGTATAACTGGAGATTGCTAAAATGGAGTTTCTCTTTCAGCACGAGATTGATTAAAAACTATATATATAAAAAAGATTTGTACTATAGAGATTGGTTCGGTCAATTTAACAACGAAAACTTTAACAACGAAAACTTTGAATCGACCGACTTTTCGGTTCAATTTTTAGCTTTCCAGTTCGATTGTTGCTAAAAATCAATCAGCTAATCGATCAATTTTCTTAAACTATAGTTTTATAAATTCGATTAATTTTTATTTAATAGTCTTTTTTTTCAATTAAACTTTAAACTTTACTCTCCTTCCATTACAATTTTAGTCAATTTTATTATTGGTTGAACGTTTTAAACTTTAAGTAATGTAGAGTTTAAAATTTTGAGTTAAATTCACAAAACGTCAAGAACTTTTTAACTTAATAAAATTTTTATATATGCATTATGATTTATAAATATTTGTTAAATAATTTATTTGAAATATATAGTTTATGAATTATTTCAAAATTTGTTAAAACAGAAACTACGAATTTCACCGTTATAAAAAATAAATTCAAAAATTACATACAGAACTTCAATTCTCTCTATACACCGAATCTAAAAACCTAAATTTGTCAAATATTCTTTTTTCCCATCAAATTATCATTTAATTTCCATCAAAACGACAAGAGGAGATAGAAAAAAGAGCATCAAAACGGCACAACCTCGCTGCAAACAAAATCGTTAGAATTCCCAACGGACTCATCGGGCCACGAGTCTCTAAGCAGCTTAAGCAACATCTGAGCCTTTCTCTTTGCCCTGTCCGTACAATCGCTTTGAACCAGCAGCAACAGCTGCGTCAATACTCCGGCAGCCACCGCCTCTTTCCGGCTATCCTCCGCTGCAGTGCATAGCGCCAGCAGCGCCCCCGCTGCGTACTCCGTTGCTCTGTCCGATATCTTCAGGATCGTCTGCACCAGTAGGGGCACTGTCAGCGCGTGCGCCGCAAACGCTGTGCAACCCGCCGGCACTCTACATAACAGCTCGATCGTCGCCAGAGCCCTCTCGGCGTCACATTTGTCGAAATCCGCCAATCTGTCGATCAGTGCAGACGCGGCTCCGGCTGCAACCGCCTTATGCCGTGTCTGTTTCGTGAGGCACAAAGCGAACAAAGATTTTATACCTATCTTCAAAGCCCTTGGATACGAGATTGGATTCTTTAACATATCGATCACTCCTTCGAAGATTTCTTCTACTCCGCTTATCTGTGCTCTAATTTCGGGCGACCTCGTTCCTGCCACCGCCATTTCGATAAGAGCGGCTGAGTTGACTCGGACTTCGATCGAGGAATGAAATAACAGATTCGCTAAATAACTGATTCGGTCTGGTTCAGAAGATATTGAGACGCACTCCAGTTCAGTAAGAGGAAACATGACTAAGAGCCCGAGTGCTTCGTGGTGTAATTCAGCAGATGTCGAACCGGAGTTGTGAAAGAGTAGGCTGATGAGGATCTCAGGTGCGTTTTGTGAGGAGATAACAGCCCGGTTTTTGTCCGAGTCACGAGCGAGCCCTCTGAGCCGGCGGAGAGCTGAGAGGCGGGAAGAATTGGGGTTTGTTCCAGAAGATGCTTGGTTTAATAAAGATCGAACCAAACCGGGCTCGGCAGGTTGTTTCGGTGTTGGGATTCGCTCGACGCCGAAGGACCTGTTGGCCACGCACCAGTCTTGGATCAGACGACGGAGAGTGTGGTTGGGGATGAGAGTGAAGTCAGTGAGTGGAGCTCGAGTGACCGGGCAGGTTGTGTTACCAGTTGCAACCCACGACTCGATGCTGGTCCTGTCGTAAGTCTGACCGGTACAGACGGTGACAGGGTCGCGCATGAGCTCGAGCGAAATCGGACACCGGAAGTGGTACGGTATCTGAATGCCCAAGTCCAAAGGCTCAAGGCTTCCAGGCATATTTTCTTTTAACCTGAAACAGGGTGTAAAAGAAAAACGGACACAGAAGAACAGAGACAAGAAGGTATTGGTTTGGTCTGTTGTGAATTCAGGGAAGGCCTGAAAATTCTCTCAGATTTGTCAAGACACATGGCTTGGTTTTTATCTTATACGAGGAGAGCTGGGCTTATCTGACCCTTTTGGCCACACGTGTGGTAGCATTTACTTACAAGCTAACCTTAGTTGGGAAAAAAGAAGTAGCACACAAGTGGTTTGGTATGGTCAAATGAAACTTGTTGGGTCCCACATCTCCATAATCCAGTTCCTGTTTACGTCAAATATAGTAATGTAATCTTCGACTCCATTATGCCAACCCAATTACTTGCTCGTTTTAGTGCTGTAACTATTGTGTTAGTGGTGCTGTTTTTAACTTTACCTTTTTATGTGTAGTGAATCAAACTGTGAACGTTGAGAGTGCAACAGCATTATGTTAACCCATCCTTTACAGTCTGGTGGTGCGTCCAATCCTGCTTTGTGATGAAAAAGGTATCAGTTTTCAAAAAGGGGAAAGTCTTGAAGTTGAATCCTTCCTTCCACCAAATTACTAGACATAATCCCAAAATTGCCTTATCTACTAGGATTCCATTGCCAATAATCCAATAGTGGTTAGCGAAATTAGCAAGCATATTTCAACTCAATTATTCTGGTCAAAGACACCAGTGCACCTGATGTGACAAAGGTAATGCAACCATGTTCGAGTGATGCAACGAAGCTTTTGCATCAAGGTGTGGGGGAGGGGTCCAAAAAGACAGACTAACTTGTAATAAAAGCACTTGAGAGCAATAAGCACACAAAACATGGAGTGGTACTAGTACTAATTGACAATAACCAAAAGACTGTAGCAACTGAATTGTCCATTTATCTTAACAGTTTGGTTTGGAGGAGGTGGCAGTCAAAGGTCAAAGATGAACAGAGGAATGTGACGGGGTCCAGGTTGTCTTCCCCCTGACCCCACCACTTTATTATGAGCCAAAATAAATAAAAACATTAATAATGTAGTTTCTTGATAGAAGCGATCCCCACACAAGCACCTAAGTGGACGACGATTATCAGTCTTTTAAAACTTGGATCGGTTATTAAATAGGAGGTTTTATTAGTTATCCGTTTAACTGATTTGATCGGTTCAACCATCAGTTAAATCGGTGTGAAGTTATAATTATATAATAATTATATTTAATATTAATAATATTTAAAAAATACAAAACATCAAAAAATTAAAAAAAATTGATGAACCAGTGGTCGGACCGATCAATTAACCGGTTTTGACCAATTTAGATTGGTTCAATTGCATACTGATTTTTTAGGTTAAACCGAACCGTTCAGCAGACCGGTCACCGATCAAACTGATCGGACCGACCGGTCCAGTCCGATTTTGAGAACACAAATGTTGATTAAGAGGGACCTTCCACTTTTTAGGAGCGTTCGAGTTGGTGAAAGAAGGAAGTACGGAGTTAAAAGATTTTGTATTTGAATTTTTCTACTTACTTACGTTCTTTTGATCAAGAGGATTTGTCTAGTGTAAAACATGATTTGCAGATTATTGCGTCAATCTAAAGATTTATCCAGTACACATCTAAACAATAACAACTGTAGGGTTGTTCCGTTTTTAAAATTAACTGTGACCTTCTTTAATTATTATTATTATTATTAATTTATTTCTCTTCCTTAATTGTGATCGGTGATTGGCCAACCAAAATCCACATCTATCCAAATCCACATGCTTGCTGATGTGCTTTTTCATTTCTTTAATGTTTAACCACCTAATCTTTATTAAGGGGTTGAGATTTTGAATTAGATCGATTTAATAATAAAAAATTAAGTTAATCAATTTTTGATTTATAATATTTTATTTAAAACCTTATCCAAAATAAGTGAGAAGGAAGACAAAGCCGTGGGAGGTAGAGGATAGACCAAGAAAAACGATGTTTCCGAAGTGGAGCAGTCAAAACAAAACTGCAAGAAGAAGCAGGCAGGTGGCAGTGGGAGTGAGACTATTTACTATTTAGAAAACACAGGGCAAAAAGAAGTACAGACTACAGAGAGAGGTATAAAGAGCAGACTGTGTCGTTTACTACTTACTAACACACACACGCGTGGGTCTGCACAGAGAGAGAGTGCGAGGTGCACAAGAAACGCCGTCCTTTGGAGACCCATTTGTCTCCGGTCAACCCGGCAAGTGTTACCGATACAGCCGAGCATTATCTCCCTTCCTCCGCCACAGATGCACGTGCCCCTTTGTTTTGACACGTGCTTCCAGCTCATTTTCTTCTCTAAAGTCTGAACCCTTGTTTCTTTAATTAACAACTCTTGCTTATTTACTGGTCTATTGTATAATGTATGGTTTTGTGTGTTCCAAGTACGGAATTCCAAGTTCTCGACATTTATCCAATGGCTCCACCCTCGGTTCTTGTGTAATTTCATATTTAATCTCTACTTGTGAATTTTGTTATTTTTCACATCAACCTGACAATAGATACGCCGACCAAAATTGGATGTGTTGAAGTCATCAGGTCCACTCTCACCTCACCTCACCCCAGACCTTGTTACAATATCCTACTGCACAGTTTCTACAGAAAGAACTCCCCTACAGTTCAGGGGAGGTTTCAATGGAGGAAGGTGTGTCCTCGCATGCCTATTATATAACTTCATCTTTATTCCACTTTTCCAAACTTTGGTAAGATTCCATTTTCCCCCCAATACCAACCCAATTTCCTTTCTTTTTCTCAGCTGATATTGCGTAATATATATATATATATGTATATGTATTGTTGCCTTCAGCTGATGTAGTGGAAGATAACGTAACAAGA
>JAOTAW010000202.1:31586116-31597617 GCA_025629945.1 Erythroxylum savannarum
TTTTGTGGGGGTAAAACTTAAAATAAAATTTTTGTAGGGGCAAAAAAAATTTTTGTGGGGGCAAAACTTAAAATAAAAATTTTTTTACATGAAAATTTTTAAAGGAAATAGAATTTTTTTTTGGGGCAGTGGGGGCAAGTACCCCCACTTGCTCCCATTGTGGCTCCGCCACTGTCCTGTATGACAGGCTCGATCAAGAGAGCGTAAATAAGGAGATTTAAACACAGGATCTTTTGGCCCTATACTTCCTACTTTACTAACTCGATCACTTCCTAAAAGGCACATCAACTCGATTGCTTTAAGATTTACTCGAAAGTTAGAATTGATAATTAAAAAATTCAATTAATTTAGATGATTTTATTGTAAAAATTTTGAAAATTTTAATTTAATTTAAACATTTTAATTTGATTTATTTTACTAACTTTTATTATTAAAATGAATCAACTTATTAATTAATCGATTATTTTTATTAATTAATAAGTTATTATGAACTAAAGCAAATAAAATAATTTTCATTTAATAATCTCTTTTTTAATTAAATTTTAAATTCTTCTATACTAAAGAAAATATCTTTTAATCATATTTCAAATTCTTTAATTTTATTCAACTTTGATCAGTTTTATGATAATCTAATACTGAATCTTTAAATCTTAAATATTTTATTTTACCGGTTAAATTAAAATCAAACAAATTAAATTTGAACCTAAATTAAAATCAAGAAACGGCTAAAATTAAATATAACATGGCGTGTAACATTCTAATGGGTAACCAAATCATTAGCAAATTTTATTTCCCAATCCACAGGTTACCAATAATTGAAAAGAAGAGGTGGACCCTACATTACCTTAGAAACACACAAAACCCGAAAAGTCTTGTAGTTTCGAGACCTTTAAAACACCAATTCAAACTAAACGTAACATTCCTCTGCCAGCTTCTCTCCAGGACAATCACAAAACTCCAGTTGCCGCCGCCGACCGGGGAAGGGTGTAACGGAGTGGATGTCGAAGTCGGGTCACCCTCCAAGGCCTCTCTACAAGCAGCTTTCATGGTCTCCCGACACGGAGCGTGAGGAGACCTGGCTCCGGCTGAAAGGGAACAGCAAGACTCGGCGTCTCCGCCGCGTGAAGAGTGTCACCGACGAGGATTTGGAGGAGTTGAAAGCGTGCATTGAATTGGGTTTCGGGTTCGAGCCGGAGTCTCCGGATCTCGACCCGAAGTTGTCTGATACGTTGCCTGCGCTAGGGTTTTACTGCGCTGTTAATAAGCAGTACAGTAACAGTTTGTCGCGGTCGTCTTCGGCGTCTTCCTTTAGCTCGGACGGAACCGCTTCTTGCTCTATAGTTGATCCTGGTGAGTCGTGGTTTTGAGAACAATGTGTCGATTGTTTTTAGGCGTTGGATTGATATCAATCTAATGGTTGTTATTTGATTGTAGGGGATGCGCCGGAGATGGTTAAGACTAAGCTGAGACAGTGGGCTCAGGTGGTTGCTTGTTCGGTCCGACAAGGCTCAGTGGATCACACATGACATGACTTGTTTGGCCCATGTTAATGTCCAAATTCTGTTCATTCCAAAAGCAATGTTCATCCAAATGCAGAATTATATTTTCTTTTTTCTTGATTATTATTGTTGTTCCATTTCATATCAATTGTAGAATCTAGGGATTTTCTCTAATTTAATTTTTTTTATTGTAAATGATAAATTAATTGATTTAGTAATAAATTTATATGGATTTTACTTGATTATTAGCTTTTTTAAAAAGAAGTTGAATGATGGGAAATTTGATTTATTGATGATTACGTACAATATTTTAAATTTTGGACCGATAAGATAAGATGTTTAAGATTTAAAAGATTTAATTTCGTAGAATTAATTAAAAGTTAAATGAAATTTAAAAATTTAAAATATGATTAAAAGATATTATCTTTATAAAAAATTGAAGTTTAATTAGAAAATAGATTGTCAAATAAAAATTAATTGAGTTATTTTAATTTATAAGAATTTATTAATTTATTAAAATTGATTGATTGATTTATAAATTAATCAATTTTTAATAACAAGAATCATTAAAATAAATTAAATTAAAAAATGGAATGGTTCAAAATTTTTATGAATTGTTATATAAAAAAATATGTAATTATTCTTATTTAAATGAAATAATAGATTATGGAGATATTCTTTTTAGTTAAAGAAAATATCTGGCTACCATTGGCCAGAGATGTTATCGGGCTGTGCTGACGTGGCATTCATCGAAACAACGGACGCGTGTAAAGCGTCTTCCATGTGGAGCCTTTTATTGGTTCCCCAACCCCAAAACACACGCCCTTTACTTTCTCAGATTTTCTCTGCGACAAACAAGCCCACGCGATTTCCACGTGGCAGGTCTCCGATCGGGAGAGAATCCACGGCGGATTACGGCGGACCTGGCCATGGATCTCCTGAAAGTGGCCGTTTCCGGGTGCCAGAGCCGGTTGGATGCTTCGAGCTCAGACTCGTCTGCCATTAGCGTGGGTTGTCCCAAGACTTTCTCGCTTCGGAAAGCGAATGCGGTAATCTAGTAACTGTCTCTCTCTCTCTGTTTCTTTAACAGCATTTGCGGTTTTTTTCCAAGAATTTCTCTCTGTTTTGGTGGAAGTTTATGGCCTTTTTTGGTTCTGTCCAGTGAATTGTGAAATTGGTTGTTTGGTTAGGATTTATTGAGATGGGACGTGTTGATTGCAATTGTAATGTGTATGTGTATGTGTATGAATGATCCAAAGATTTAAGTTTATTCATGAGTATGACTGTATGGTTGCATAGGAATTGTAGGATTATCTTTTAAAAGCTGGTTTTTATCGGAAGTTCTCAATTGAGCGACGTTCTTTAAATGAGATTTTTGTGGGGGATGGGGGAGAGTGAAAGAAGGAGATGATCTATGAAGAAAATTAGTTCAGGTGTTGATATTTACTCTACCTAGGATTTACCTTCACTGTCTTGTTTTGAGCCATTGAATTATGATATTGGACATTAATTGAAGTGCAAAAGAGGGGCTTAGAGGGATTGCATTCTAGTCTTGTTTTCAAAAGAACGAAACTTCAACTTTGTTGAGGACTGCATGGATTAGACTCGATTTTTAACTCAAAACCTTGAGCTATTAGATTATGCACCTTTTCTTATAGTTATCCATTTATCATATGGAGCTTATTTAGCCTTTTAAGAAAACTCCCCTGTAAAAACTGTTTCAAGTGTTCTGTAATTTGTTGGAATTCAGAAGTTATCTCAAGATTTGTGGGAAAGCATTAAGTCATGTAGTGTTCTGTAATTTCCATTCATGGGGCCATTTGATTACAGGGACCATCTACACTGTGGACAGATGAGAAGCATAATCTGTATCTTAATTCATTGGAAGAATCTTTTGTTAAAGAGTTGCAGCAATCCATTGCTTTTCGTGTTTGCCCGCATGAGATAATGAGGGGAGCACGTTCATATCAGCAGCTGGCATCAGAAGACTGTACTTGTTCACCACAGGTTAGGGATTTACTCTCTGTATATGGAGATTAATACATGCCTGGCACCAAAGATCTGATTCCACACCCCTCCACCCCCTTCCTTGCCATAAATCAGAAGTAGAAGAGGATCTCGAGGACTTAAAGGAATACAAGAAACACCATCAACTTGTCTCACCTTTTTTTTAATCATTTTACTCACGTTCATCTTATTATTTTTCAGTTAGGTTTACGACATGGTCGCTGCACAAAAGACAAAAATGAGCCTTTGTTGGAAAGCACAGCTGATTCTAATATTCTTCAGAGAAACACGAGAATATGTTGTTTAACATCTGCTTGCAAATGGCATAATGCAGCATCTCATGTTGCTGAACGAAAATCTAGTTGTTGTAGCAAGGTATGTCATGAAGCAGGGACTTCTGGTGTTGCTCATGGATTCGCAAGAAGCTCAGAATTGCAGCCCACGTGTTGTCTATGCAATCTTGTTGTTGGTGGCATCATAGGTAACATTAACTCTATAACTCCTCTCCGCTAATTCAACCTTTTCTTTGTTGCTTTGTTTCTCAATGAGAGCTTTGTAGTACTGACTTCTGGAAGCTGTATTGGCAAAGTGAATGCTGATTGTCAGTGTTCTGCCTTTTTCTCTTATATATGCACTTTCACTCGTGTAGACAAATTATAGTATAAAGGCTCTACTGGAAGTTAATCCTGGTGGAAGAGGAAGTTTTAACCTTCTCAATCACTGAATAACAAGGCTCAGTGGTTGACAGGGTAAAACAGTTGCAAATAAGCTCTTTTTTTTCTTGCTTTTAAACTGGATGCATGGGTAGTTTTTCTCTTTTGCGAAAAGGTCTGCAATTAGGTCTTTTATCCATTTATTAATCTCACTTGTATTTTCTTTCAGAGGTTTCAGATCAGAATTTTGTGGATGAAGGAAACGGAGAGATGTGTTCTGTGTCCACGCCCAAAAGGTTAAACACTATTGAAGCTGATGCTTTAAGTGATGATCAAAATATATGCAATGTGAGTTCTGTATTAGCCTCTTCTATTTCGACATACAAGTAGATCATACAAAACTCTGTGTTGGGATATTCAGTCAATTGTTTACATCAATTCTATTAGTTCCTTCAGGTTGTGCCGTTTGGAAAATCTACCACAATTAGTGTTTCAACTGTCAGTGGAGCTTTCTCTGACAGATAAAACCAGCTGCCTCCAGAATTGCCAAGCGACCCTGATAGCTTGGTTAGCTCAAAATGTAATCCGCAATGTTACTTAAGGGAGAAGCAAGTTTCAGTTGGAATTGCAACTTGAAAGCCGACGCTTGACTCTAGTTCAGGAAAGCATTGGCTAAGGGTTTATCCATTCCGTATATGAAGAATTATACTGAGCTGAACAACATTTAAAGACCATAAGTTGCTTGTGCAGATGGATATTTGACGGAAAACTATTCTGGAAGACAATACCCACAGCTCACAAAAACGAATTTACTATTGATGTACATTCTATGCATTATAGTAAGCAGCATGCTAGGTTACCATGTAAGTTCTACTTTTATTTTCTTTTTGATTTATACAATTTTGTACCCTTGTAAACCTTTAATAATTTAGAAGATAGAGAAGAATACACCCCATTATTGACTCTGCTGTGGATCCACACTCAACCCTGGGCTAAATCTAATATGATCTAGCTCTTTATCTTTACTGGGTTGAACTCCTATTAGTTAGGACATGTTCTGGCTCAAAGACCACATAGTTTATCAAGGGATGTCTCTGTTCGAGAATTCCCAAAGTGTGAGTATGTATAACCTTGTTTTGACTAACGTAAGGCCATGACTTATTTTGTTGAGTAATCAAAGGAGATGAGAGGTATGAGTTGATTCAGATAGTGACAAACATGAATAAAGAGGGACTAATTTGCCGTGGCTGGTAGAAGAACACATATTGTATGTATTGATTTCCCTGCTCCAATATGATTTAATCATCTACTATTTATCTGCTTTCTGAATTGAAGTTTGGCATGAAGAATCTCTAAGGCAAGTCTTGTATTTGCCACGTGTCACTGTTTCTGCAACATTATTTGAAGTTGAAGAGCATACTGTGTGTTTGCAACATTGTATGGAGTTGAATAAGAATATGCTCTTAGGCATATCAAACACTAGATTCATCACGATGTTACTCTTTACTAAATTTGGGTTCAAATACTAATCATAGGTTGGATGATTTCTTGAGTCGAAATCATTGTTGGTCTGATAAACTGAATCCTCCATCCAAAACATCTCTTCTGACAAGCCAGATGAATCTACTACAAAAGGGAAACACAGTGACATATAAACTGTTCAAGAAAAGAGATGAGATCCAACATTCACATTCTTAAGAATTTATGAATATTATAATTCATATCTTAATGAAAGTTTAATCATTTTAGACCAAATTGCATAGTCATATATGTCTGTTAGGCATAGCTATCTGCCTTGGATTGACCCTGACAGAGAGACACAAGACATCTTTAAAACGTCTTCCCAACCAATCTGAAAGGCAAACATCAAAGGTTAATGCATCAAGAAAGCCCAAAACGTTATCTGTTCTTCCAAATTTAAAACCTCAACAATTTATAGCCTCGTTTAATAACAGCTTCTTTCTACCTTAAAAAGATCATCTTTAAACATCAGTTTGGCACTTCCACATCTCCGTTTAGTTCTCCCTCACCTGAAGTCTCTCTTTCTAGAGAAAGAGAGGGAAAAGGTTTTATATGTAGAGGGGGTTTAACGAAAAATTCGAAAGCGGGAAGAAAGATTGTTACTTGATGGGTGTTTTCTCAAATTCAAGAGGGTCACGAGCTGTTGCAAATACAGAAAGTTTGCCCTTATCAGATGGGTTGTCTCCGCCTTCGTTGGTTTCTGTTCCTAAGCGGAAGTGGTCGAATGTTTTGCCCCTTTTTGTCGCTCTTATGGTTTTAGCAGAGATAGCATTTCTGGGTCGTCTTGACATGGCAAAAAATGCAGCTTTGGTTGATTCATGGGCTGATAGTTGGTTTGATAGGTCGCATCCGTCTCGTGATTTGGGTGTGAAAAGGGACGATTTGGGAGTTGGACTCGAAGGTATTCACCACAAAGAGAAACATCTGGAAACAGAGAGCTGCGAGGACTGGTTAGAGAGAGAGGACGCTGTTGTTTATTCCAGGGACTTTGATAAATATCCTATCTTGGTTATTGGCGGCGAGAAGGTTTGTTCTGTTCATCTTCTTTTTTTATGATCATCAGTTAGTTTGTCTTTAATCCGTTAATTTTTTTGGCTTGGCTACTTGGTTTCAAGGATGTTTTTGTTTGAATTCTCGTAAAAAACCATTGCTCTTTGTCCACTTCTCGGAGGTTAAATTGCAATCTTGATTTATGGGATACTGCGTACAGCATGGCTTAGTTATTGTTCCATTCCTCATCTAAGTTGACCAGCGTTACCAGTTTTGGGGGAGAAAGGTTTACTATTGCTTGAATTTATCATTTATGACTATGAAAGTACCATACAGAAACGTAGTATTACATGGATTGATTTCTTAGTTGTGAGTAAGCTTTATGAATTGATTCATGGGTGAGATTTTAACCTGGTTTAGAATTTATGGCATTTCACTAGTTATGATGGCGTGTTTTATTTAGCTAACTGAATATTTCTTCAGTCAACTCTTTCATAGCCCTTTTTCTGTGAAGTAATTTTTCTCCAAGAATAACAAACAAAAACTAAATGGTATCAACTATCAATTTTGAAATGAAGGGATTGGGGGATTTATGTATATTAATCTTGCTTATACAGAGAAAAAAGGCTTTTTGGGCTTCAGGTTGAGTAATCTTACTCGTCTGGGACAATATTGGTTTACTGTGTAATTCTTGAAAATCAATGCCTGAAAGTGCAATGCAAACGCATGCTTATATTGCTTAGCTTGTGTGGACCTGCTGCCTGCTTTTGTATTTCTAAGATATTTTTCTTTTCCCAGTTTAGGGGTTCCTAAACGTCATTGTCCAGATTCTGAATTTAAATATCAATATTTTGATGTTTTCACTTCATTATAGGAGTGGAAGACTTGCAATGTGGGATGCGAATTTGGGTTTAATCGCAGTAGGAATCCTGATGCTGCATTTGGGTTACCTCTGCAATATGGAACTATGACTGTGCACCGATCAATGGAATCAGCTCGGTACTATCAAGAGAACAATATTGACACGGCACGACGGTGGGTAAGCACAATCTTGAATAAATACAATGCATTGTAAAAAATACAAGTTAAAAACTCTCAGTGACTAATAATCAGTTAAGACGATTCAAGTTGTTCTTGACTTTCTTATGTTGTTGCTTCTGCTGTTTTTCCTACTCCATTTAGGTGAATCATCTATATTGAACTTTCATTTTTTCTTATAGTGTATAAGTTCTGACTTCAATGGAGCAGTATCTTAAGTAGAAAAGAGCTCTATAGTTTATATTTTTAAATAAGCTTACTTTTATTTGTTAATCAAACAGATAGCTTGGTTTTAGTGATATAGTTGAGGAATGTTAGAGATTGGATTTGAACTATCTATGCAATAAAACGAAAAATGATAACTTTAATATGAAGGTTAACAATTAAGTTGGTGTTTACTGCAATCAATTGTTAGTCTCATCCAGTAATTGGAAAAGGTCCTAGTCTGGTCAATTGCAAATTGTTTTGCAATTTCTGACTCAAGAAAGAATTGAAAGAACTTATTTCATCTGTACCAAATTTGAGTATAATGTCCGGTGGATTTGAATTATTCACATTTATTGCAATCTCCTAAAATTGCATGTCTTACAATTTGAGATACCTATGGAGCTAAATCTTTCTGTTATTTTATCTATTAGCTTCCTCAAAATCTAGAGAAAGACTGATCTATTGCGTTCTTTTGTAAGTAGGAGGGGTTATGATGTCGTAATGACAACTAGTCTCTCATCAGATGTTCCAGTAGGATACTTTTCATGGGCTGAGTATGATATGATGGCACCGGTACAACCCAAGACTGAGAAAGCTTTTGCAGCTGCTTTCATTTCCAACTGTGGTGCTCGTAACTTCCGCCTGCAGGTTCTTGATGCACTTGAAAGGTTTAAAGTCAAGATTGACTCTTTTGGCGCTTGCCACCATAACCGTGATGGAAGAGGTGAAAATGCTGATACCATTTTGACATGCAGCATGTGCAAACTTATTGTGCCTTTTCCATTAAATGTTCCTTCAAAGTTCATTGATATGGATTTGTATGCCCATGAGGCTATAAAGTTGTCTTATTAGCCATTAATCTGTGAAAATCTGTGCATTCTTAACCTATAAAAATGTTAGAGAAAGTATTGTTGCAACCTTTGATCATGCTAATTCTGCTGATTTTGGATAGTTGGGAAATGATTGTTGTGTCTGCATTTGTACTCACATCTTGCATGACCATTGAAGTTGTTAAGATTGCAATTGAAATTCAAAATGCAACTAAAGATATTAACCACTTTGGATGAATCTTAAGGTATAAAAGAACTTTTATACAGGCTGGTGAAGTTTCCAGGTGAATTACGTGTGAGCCTCTGTTTCATAATAGCTTAATGAATGTTTTCACCTTTCTAGGATTAAATAACTAGAGATTGCTTTGTGCTGTAACCAAGAAAAGAAAGAAAAGAGGTGGAAGATGCTGTGAGATTCAGGGATCATTTGATTTAGGTACTTTAGGATCTCTGTTCAATCAGTTATCTATGTGATGAACTAAATTTATTAATGTGTTTCTGTTTTGATTGTGTTAGCATGTGTCACTAGTCTTTGATTTACTAGTAACTTGTGGTCTGACAAATCTTTTGCAGTCGACAAACTCGAAACCCTGAAGCGCTATAAATTTAGTTTGGCTTTTGAGAATTCGAATGAAGAGGACTATGTCACTGAAAAGTTCTTCCAATCTCTTGTTGCTGGTATGAGATTTATATTCTCTCTCTCTGTCACATTTCTTTCTTACATATGGCAATCATGTTCTGTGGTTGGTAAATGAAGCAGTTGCATTTTCTTTTGAGCTTATGCACCCTAATGCTTGATTACTCAGCAATTTACTGGCATAAGTAGATAAAAGGAAGGGTCATAAATACTTACAAGGTTAGTTTAGATATTGGGAAACCTTTTCAAGTGATGCATTTTTTACATTGTCTTGAACGTTCTTTTTGTAGGAACCATTCCCGTGGTCGTTGGAGCTCCTAATATTCAAGAGTTTGCTCCTGCCCCTGGATCAATTTTGCATATTAAAGAGTTAGAAGATGTTAAGTCAGTTGCAAAGACCATGAATTATCTTGCAGGAAATCCTGAGGCCTACAATCAGTCTTTGAAGTAAAATTCTGTCTCTTCGCTTAAAATTATGCTCATGCGCCCGTGGTTTACTCTTTATTTCTGATTGTTGATAGTTCCCTTATGTCTATTACTTAGATGGAAGTATGAGGGTCCATCTGATTCTTTCAAGGCACTCTTGGATATGGCAGCAGTACATTCATCATGTCGGCTTTGCATTCACCTGGCGACTATTATTCGACAAAAAGAGGAAAGTAACCCAGGGTTTAAGAAACGCCCATGCAAGTGCACCAGAGGCCTGGAGACTGTGTTTCATTTATACATGAGGGAAAGAGGGAGGTTCGAGATGGAGTCCATATTTTTGAGGTATTTAATTGGCTTTACGAATGCTCCTCTGGCATATTATTGAGGTTGCTGAATTTTAGATATTGAGTCTCATAAATGAATCGGAAACAACTTTTCTATTAGTTAAGAGTAAGATTACGTACTACTGGCCTTTTCCAGACTCCGCGTAGGACTTTCACTGGGTTGTTGTTAAGTTTAATTAACGACAAACACATTTTCTTTACAAACAAACTCATAAAAAACAAATCAAGTTTATATTATATTTAACTCTTTCCACAACTTACAATGCAAATCCCAGAATATTTAGGTATAACATATTCCTGGCTAATTTGGTTGGAATATTAATTCTTCCCCTTTGCCTCGTCTTCTTATGCTTCAAACTGGTTTAGTCCTCTTTTATTCTGTTTCAAGTAGGTTTTCTGGTAATGGAGCTATGGTTAATGATCTTGTGTGGCGTGTGGGTAGATAGTCAATACTTGAATGCTTCTTCCAACCTATTTGGTAGAAATATCCGTTAAATTGTCAAGTGCAGGTCCGGAGATCTTACCATCAAGGCCCTAGAGCGTGAGGTGCTTAAGAAGTTCAAGTCTGTGAAACACATACCTATCTGGAAGGAGGAAAGACCTGAAAGCATAAGAGGAGGAGATGAACTTAAAGTGTACAGGATATACCCCATAGGCACGACACAGAGGCAAGCATTATATACTTTCAATTTTACTGATGCTCATTTGAAGAATCATGTGGAAATCAACCCGTGCGCGAAGTTAGAAGTGATATTTGTGTAAAATCACGTCGAGATGGGATTTCCATTTTCAACATCTCTTGCAAAAAAGGTCAAGGAAGATGACTACTAAGTTCAATCTTGTGTGCCCGTTCTACATTTGGTTACATTGGTCTTGGGGACAGAAATAGGTAAAAGAGAAACACGTACAGGTTAAGCAAGTTGATATTGCTTTCTCATTGATTCATGGAGGAATAGGGTTTAAGCTCATTGTTGTCTTAAACCTGAAGTTTGAGTTTATCAGCTAATTTGGGAAGCAGGATATATAGACAAGACTTCAACCATGTAAATTGACTCATTTTTAAGTTTCAACTAATAAAGTTGCTCTTTCGTAACAAGAAGGTTACGGGTTATAGAAATAATCTCTTTGTAAAATACGAAAGAAATGTTGTATATAATTGATAAATTTTTTCTTAATCTTGCAAAATGCAAAGTGAAAAGTTTTGTGCATTGAAGTTTGCCCTATGTTTATAACTCTGGGACTAGTTTTAATATATACTTTTTATTTTGTGGATCATTTTTCAATTTAGTAAAGACAATCTGTTTGGTTAAAATTTTAATTTTCGTTTTTGGTTACTAATACTTTTC
>JAOTAW010000202.1:31635177-31647160 GCA_025629945.1 Erythroxylum savannarum
ATATAGGTGTGTGTTTGAGATTCTAAATAAGATAAATGTCAGTGTGATGTTTGATTTTGATTGTACTGTCTTGGGTGACATCCACATATCCTCCTAGGGGGTATTTGGGTGTTACATTTTTTGCTTCTTTCTTCTTTTCATTGTACAAAGTTCCTTAGAGAATTTAGCATATTATAAAAAAGTGGAATGTTTACCTCACATTTTTAGAATGTCTCATATAAATCATCATCACGCTCCCATTTCCAATTATCCTTTAATGCCTTTGGAAAAGGAGGAAGTATAGCTAAAGGAGGGATATGCAACTTATCCTTAGATTTTGGTTAAGCCAAATCAACTGCTAGAAATTAATTTTTTTAGCTTAATTTTGATCTCTTTTGGTGCAGATTGCACCCCACATTTTGGCTTTACCTCCTTGCCACTTCTTAATATTACAACACTTTCATTTTCTTTAGGATTCGTCACTTTTTGAGTGGGTAGTTTGTTGTTGTTTTGAGCTTCTAGAAAGCTACTAGCACCCATTTGTCCCATTTAAACCTCTAAATTTTTTATACTTGATTGAGTCTCTTGCTGAAATTTCAAAGTGTTAGTAGCTAATTTTTTTAAACTATTTCTTTAAGAGACATACTTGAATTTGAAGCTTGAACCGGATGTGATTGTTGTCTTAGCTTGCTAGACTGAAAATAAGGTCTATATGTCTAATTATATGTAGTTGATTAGTTTGATTGTCTATCTTCCTATCTCAAGTTTAGATGGTTTCTCCAACTAGGTTGTATGTATTAGAAAAGGGATTGTGATTTTGTTAACGCTATCCCTGAAAACCAGCCATGTTAACTTTCTCGTCGGAGCCATCTTGAAGTGTTAGACTCATATCGGTTAGGTGCCTTATAACTGAATAAATCTCATATATCTTTGCTACTTCCATTTTTCTTATTGCCAATTGACGAACAAATGCAATAAAATCTTTCGTACGCTTTTTAAGAAAAGAAATATTTACCTTTTGTGAATAATTAACAAAAAGGGGGGATTTGTGATATTTTACGATAAAGAAAATAAAGGAAGTAATGAAATGAAATTTTTTAACAAACGAAACTTGGTTTATGATTGCTTTCACCATTTGGAATCACGATTGATCTTTGACACAATAATTATTTTATCAATCATATATTCGATGTGATAATAAATATGTCTTTCCTTAAGATTAGTTAATAAAAAATATGTAATTTAATTAACCTTATTATTTAACAACTTTATATACGATCTTAAGAAACAAAAGACCATGAAGCAATTTCTAATGTAGCAAATTAATCTAGTTGAATGTTTTTCCTTAGAGAAATGGATTTTGTCAAAACCAATTAAAACATCTAATTGCTATAAGTGATTAAAAGACTTGGACTTTTATATACTCAAACTTTAACCTAGCAAATGATAATTTCAACCAATAAACTAATCGTGCACATTAGGAATTAATCGAAATATAATCATATTATAAAATTATAAAAGAGCAATTTAATACATGAGTAAATAAAATACTTCGCTATAAGATCCTTTAATCATATAATAAAAGACTTAGCCATCAATGAGTATTCCTACCAATTCAACGTACGAGTGCAAATGATTCCAATTACAGGAAGATTCTGCAGACATTCAGCGAAATTCACTAGTGATAAAATCAGGTGAACACAGTATGAGCAAAGCCAACAAAAAGATTGACACTACGTACAAAGTATAAAGATCACTTACAAGATTTCACGTTACATTTAAGTAGAAACAAGACCAACTGAAAAAAGATTCATATGAACAAATGGAATTGAAATATGAAACTCTCAAGATAGCGGTTCTTTCACTGGCTCATCCTTGTGATCTCTTGCCAGAGAGGCTGATAGAGCTGACTTTCATTGGAGTAGCGACCACCAGTGGAGCTTCTGGAGAGTCACTGACGGCATAGTTGTCATGCATGAAACGACTTTCTATAATGGACTCATCCTTCAACACAATCTTGTAGCAATAACAGCTCTTAAGACCCTGCTGATTCCGATAGCAATCATGGGCAGTGGTCTTCACCTGCTGGAAGTCCCATATCACACTGAACTTTCCAACGGTTGCTACAAGATGGCGTTCTTGTTTCCCATTCTCAGTAACCTGAAGAAAGAAGTTAAACAGATCAACTAACCCAGTTCTTTCATTCATAGCAATCTGCATCTCAGCATTTTGATTAAGCAAGCTAAATGATAATCATACACAGTTAGGCAATCATGTTATACAAATTCTTTTGTTGGGTTCAGGCCATCAGGCTGCAATACTTTGATGTGATAAAAACTCGTGGGATGATCAACTTGAGATGTATGCTATACTAGGGATTTGGGAGCAAGAAGAAGAGAAATTACCCATGAGAAATGGCCTCCATGAAACTTGTTATTTGCACCAGCCCAATGCGAGTCCACTGGAGTTAGCTTCAACAATCTTGGGGCCGGTATTTTATTTCCCATACGTCCACCAAAACCGGTCTTGGTCTTACCATCTTTATCAGTAAACAGAGTGCAAATAAGGATCAAATACGTATCTGTTGTCCCCAACACCCACTTGCCATCATATGTAACATCCACATGAGTTATAGGCGAACCGAGCCCTGGAAAAGCTGTCTTGGCCTGCCTCATTGATGTCCTCGAGTACAACCTAATCTTACCATCAAGTGACCCAACAACAATTGAACCATCGCCTGTCGTTGCAAAGCACTGAAAGTTAGTCCCTTTAGAGAACTGATGCCCCTGATTCCATTGCAGAACAGGGGAATCAACTCCCTTAGCAATATTCTGCACAATCCCTCTCTTGTCCCTCATGTCCCATTGACACAACCTATTATCATCCAAACCCAAAAAGGTACTCTCCGACGGATCCAATTGTGACCCTTTAGTATCATTCGTTATATCTCTCATTGTAATCTCAGTTCCATCTTTCTCAAACTTCCATTCACACACAATCTTTCCTGTTTCAATGTCAAGCTGATTAATCCCTGTTGTATGTGGCTTCCCTTCTTTCAATGGACACATTAGCATCATATTCGTCTCACCCCTCATTAACATGGCCTTCTTCGGTGTAAATTGCGTACCACTAGACCCACCAGGACTCCCAAACTTAACAGAGGCACCCTTCCAATGAATACCCTTATCATAATTCCTATAAACTTGAACACCCAAATCATTAACCAAGAAACTATTATCCAAAGCACCAAGACTCAAGCTCTGAACGCCACCTTTCGCTGCTTCCTCAAACTCCTCCATCAAATCCTGGTTAATACGCACAGGCGTACTCTGACTACCGTCCTCTGCATCTTCCCACATGGTATCATCAGCTACTTCGGGTTTGATCCAACCAATGAAGTCTTTACCATAAATTTTAACCTTATTTTCGTCTTTAGCTTCAAGCCCATAAACGTTCTCAAACAAACAATCCTGAAATTGGGTCACGAACTTCCTATACTCCTCATCCGTGTAAAATTTCAACGCCCAAACACCGTCGGCCACGAAATCAACCCTTCGTTGATCGCCAAACATCTTCAATTGCATATCCGTGGAAACCCTCACCCTCACTTTCGAACCCACCTTCAAAACCCACACAGAAGTTCCTCCACCATCCGATTCTTGACTATCATCGTCATCATCTTTGATCTTGGAGGTCTTGACGAAATCATAAGAGGCAAGTTTATCAGCAACGACCCATTTGGCGCTTGGGGTATTACCGCCGATGTGGAGGTACAGCTTGACGGGGCGGGTCGGGAGAGCATTATTAGCAACTGGGTATTTGAGCTTAAGGGATTTAAGCTTGGTATCAATCTCATCGAGAGTCCTCTGTGATGCGGAGGAGCTTTGAGGAGTCTCCTGGCGCTCAACAGCGTCGTAGTGAACATCCTCATCCTCATCTTCATCTTCTTCTTCTTCTGATCCCGAATCGTACTCTGCGTCAGAGTCTGTTAGTTCATGACCTTCCCGACTTTGAGAGGTCCCCATTTTAGAGATCCGAGAAATGATCGAGTGACGATTGGGGAATTTTTCGGAAACAGTGTTTGTTGCGTCTCTGATTTCTAGGAGTTGGCCGTTATATGACCTTTATATTAGACGTATTGGGCCGACTAGCAGACCCAATTTGTCATGCTACTTCCTAACAGAAAGAAGCTAATTTTATTCAACATGAACAGTTCATGAACAAACAAAGATTGGGTTCATTGCCAAACCATAGAACAACTAATTAGCAACTCTTTGCATTAGGTTCCATATTGTATGGGTCAATCATACAGTTTGGTGCAAAAGAAAAGGAGCAATTAGAAATGAACTCAACAAGAATTGGAGCAAGCATTCTAATGAGAATGGTTCAAATAATAATCTGTAGCAGTTTCTGTGAATTCAATGACTTGAAAATATTGTACATACACACAAATGCTAACATTCGATCTTCTCACAAGGCATCACGTACAGCTATCCGACATGTGATGGCATCAGCAAGAGAGGATAGTCCTACTTCCAGCCCAGAAATTTTGTAATGCTGAACAAATAATTGAAGGAATATCAGAAGCTTGGAGATGCATCCAGGAAAGAGATAATGTTATGCTACACACCTTTTGTATTTGAGCTTCATTTGCTCTTGCACCCAACTCTTCTAAATCAATCTCTTTTCCATTTATAAGTTTCTCTACAGCTTTCATCTAAGAGATAAAAGAAACATAAGGCCAACAGGAGAGTTTACATAGTTTGAATAACTTAAGCAGTACAGAGCGTAATTCAGCAAAACTTTTGACAAAGCCTCACCTGATCAAGAGATGCATTAAAACGAGCTGCCAGTATATAAGTAGAGCTGTCAGAAATTCCGAATCTTTTGAAAGATTCTGTGATCTATAAAAAAATTCAATAATACAAAGTTAAATCTAAATCTACACGGTAGCAAAAGAAAAAGTAAGAAATTGACAAGTTATCATGATTCTGGAAAGTGATTACATGCTTAGATCCTGAGTAGTTATACACAAGCTCAGAATGAAGTGTGCGAGTTGTCAATGCATCCCGAGACTTGGCTACAAGAGTCTTATGTGCAGCAACTAGAATAGGAAAAACATCTGCTATCTGCCATAGATATTAGCAGAGAAAAATATATTATGTTTCTGATCAAAAACATAAGATGAAAGATAAACATAGCTAAAAGAGTAGGCTGTAGCAAATAGCTAAAAGTGTAGCAAAAGCTGTTAATACGGAACATACAACTAAAGTTAACCATCAGAGATTATCTAATGACAAACGTACAAGTGAGGCATTGAGGAGGGCAACTTCTGGTTCCAGAGTTCCAGCTTGGATGGAATCTAAAAGCACCCTGCAAGGTAATTACATATGATTAGCTTAAGTGCATACTCTGGATTATTTATTTCCTACTAAGTCTTCGATGAAGACACTCTCCTGGTCAATATCCTGCAAGCAAAGCACATTTATCTTTAAAAAACTTGGAAGCTACCCCTAGAACTGCAGCAAAAACAGAAAGTACATATAACAAAATATGGTTTTCCTCTCACACCCTATTCCAGGTATGAACTTATACAACATAGAGTGCAAGATCTTCTGGAGAAATAGATACACTAAAGTGGTAATATCTATATACAACTCAGTTAATATAAAGAAAGATGATAAGTTTGGCCAAGTAGAACAATGTACAGGATGTCAGGGTCTACCCTGTTTGTATTAAAGAAAGTTGGAAGCTTTTACATGTCAATACTAACAAATTTACAACTTTATCGTCCAAATCAAACCTAAAGATTGAAGCTTTGCGGGCATTAACAACTCCGAAAGAGGACCAATCAATCCAGTAAAAGAAAAAGAGTATTAGATGAAGAAGTTCACCACCACATTCTACCAATCAGTGTAAGCAACTGATACAGTAACACCATTCCACACAAATCTATTGTGCAAAAAACAACCTAGGCTAGGCGTTTTTCAAAGTATAAGTGAAGTATCTTACTGAACAATCTAAGAAGCGTCAACGCTGTAACTTGAAGTCGTAAGAAATGATAACATAGGTCAATGATTCTTGTCTTGAATAGAAAATAATTCTAGGTTCACCAAATAAACTACGAACATCTCGAAAAGGAAGAACATTAGTGATAGAGTTAGAGAGAGAGAGAGAGAGGGGATGACCCACTTGGAGTTAGTGACATCAGTGAAGAGGGAGAGAGAAAGGGTGTTTCCACCATAGATGTCGAACACCTTCATGCTTGCTTTTGCTGCTCAAAAGTTGAGGTGCTTAGAACCACAAAGTACGCGGTTTGTTCCTGTTTAGGGTTTAAGGTCCACAGAAAACGAAAAACAAAAACTTAAAAGCTGAAAAACATCGCGCCAGGTAGGGGTCGAACCTACGACTTTCTGCTTAGGAAACAGACGCTCTATCCACTGAGCTACAGGCGCTCTTGTTCGTAGTCCACATAAAGTTAATAAATGAAGGAAAATTCTTTTTCTGTTGTTTAAAACCCGATCCATATCATTAAATATTAAATAAAATTAAAATTTTAAAACACGATGGAAATAATTTATTCTTATTTATGAATAATTTGAAGTTTAAAGTCAAAAAATAAATTATTAAATAAAAATTAATTTTCATCTTTACTTTTCAACTGATTAATTGGACAAAAACAGAATCTGCATATTCTTTTTATGTGTTGCCTTAAGACTAGGAATTATTCTTTACTCAATTGTATGTAAGATCATTCATACTTGTTACAAACTGATGCTACTTTCTGTATTTTTCAAAGGCATTTGTATGACAAGAAGCAGGAGGGATCAATTCCTCAATCTTTCGGACAACTTAAAGTCCATTAAAGAGATCAAAGATCGTTCTGATTGCAGAAGAAATTCCCTGAAACTTGGTTCCACTTCCTAGTTTCTGACTTGCATTGATTATCAGATTCCTTCAAAACATTAACCTGAATGGCAAAATAAAAATGAGCATGTAAATGGTGATGATGGCATCTGATCCCAGTGAACTGGAAAGAAGTTTTCTTTTCATCTGTCGTGCCACTTGCGTTATTTCAAATCTCTTCAGGTCATCTTCCCATGTATAGATTGTGGTAACATACCCCGAAAAATATTGCAAATCAGCTTCTGTTGGCTTTGCAACTATTGGCAGATCCTGTATGAAATCCCCGCGTCAAAGATAAGTTTCCCATTTGCTGGGGGCATCTTTATCAGAGCAGAGTCCAGATAATGAAGCTGACAATTCTGAGTAACAACTAGTCTAGAAAGAAACCAACACAAACTGATTCTTCATTGCTGATTATGTGACCATTTTACTAATACAGAACTCATTTTACTTTCTGTTGCTCTTTTATTTAACTTTCTCCTCATGGATTTCGTCTTTTTTTCCACTGATTTTCAATCTATTAATCATTCTTCTATACTTTTAATCTGATACGAACATTTGGCATACTAAAGTGAATATTAACAAGCGAAAGAAATGTCCGATTGAAAAGTTTCCATTCAGAAATTATTCCTATCAGAAATCCTTACAGCAATGTTTGCGAAAGTTTGAAGTCTATGCAGCACCTGAAGTTCTGTTTGGCTCTTGCTTTTTCTCATGCCGCTTGCACATGTTTGTAGGCTTGGCTCGCCTCTTATGATATGTTGTTCTCCTGTCAATGGTATATAGGATTGCCTCTTCCGATATTCTTGTGAAGGCTATATGAAGAAGATAAAAGCCAGGAAGGACATTGACATGATGAGGATTTGTAACCCTGACTCAGGAAAATATTTTACCTAATTGTATTATACTTGCTGAGGACTTTGATCAGCTGTAGCTTTCACGCAATCTCTGAATATTTGCTTGTAACTGGAAACAAGCCTCGTCGTTTATAGATAGAGCATCTTAAAAAGGAGAATTTGGATGAGAGAAGCAAGAGAATTAATTAGACATTTGGGAAGAATGTATTCTTTTACATTGTTCTCTTATGTTTGGCAACCACAAGCATCTACCTTATCCTGATTGGAGAATCTTTTGTTGCGTGTGACATTTTTCCGTCAACTAAGGAATAAAATGCAAACTTTTGCTTTCTTTACAGTTATTCCAACTTCGGATTCGCCATTATCATCCCTGTAAGGAAAGGAGATATAAAATTGAAAGACAAGGTGACATGCCTTACATTCTGTTATTGAAGTCGAAGAAACAACGTCTCAAAAGTTTTTCCCCGAGGAGAGAATGTCAAGCGTTAGCTTTTTAGAGTTCCAATACAAACTTTCAAGAAACAAGTACTTGAGAAAACCATGCCGACTGTTATCATCGAGAGGCAGACAAATCTCTCGTTTTTCGCCCACTTTCCAGCCAGATTTGAAAGAGATGAAGCAAGTTTTTGATAAGTTTGATTGCAACAAGGATGGCAAGATATCTCCGGAGGAGTACAAGGCTACACTTCGGGCTCTGGGACAGCGTAACACGACAACAGATGTCATGAAGATTTTCGAGGTAGTTGATTCGGATGGAGATGGTTATATTGATTTCGACGAGTTTGTTGAAGCACAGAAGAAGGGAGGGGGTGTTAGGACAACGGACATACAGAGTGCTTTCCAAACATTTGATGCAAATGGAGATGGGAAGATAACTGCAGAAGAAGTTATGGAGGTCCTAAGGCGGCTTGGTGAGAGCTGTAGCCTGGCGGATTGCCGGAGAATGGTAAAGGCAGTGGATGTTGACGGTGATGGTATGGTAAACATGGACGAGTTTATGACCATGATGACTAAGTCTCTGACGCATAACGAGGGGTAATGTTTGGGTGAAACCAAGTTTCTTGTTGGGTGTCCTGAACAATGTTTACAACATCTATAATATGATGCAACACATGTAAACACTTATTGTATGTAATGCCACCAATAAAGTTATCTCTCTTGTCCACTATTATGGTGTCAGACGCATCTAGTATAACATGTATGACCAGGTCAAGGCGTAACTAAAAACCATAAAATTCTAACACAAAATTCTTATTAGCCTAGGTCAACAAGAGATCCTTGAAATAGAAGTCCATTTTCAGCAGGACTTTTGTGCATTACTTCCAAGAACCACATTATCTTCAATTCAAATATCACCTTTTCTCCGATCAGACTAGAGAAATTGTAAGTCAGAAGAAAAACTTAAAAGGATAGGAAAAGACACGCAGGACATACTGACAGAGATCTAATTAAGTTAAAAAAATATATCATCAAGGATTGGATAAAAGCAGTAAACAGATCAAGAATCAGCGATCTCTGTCTCATAACACTTTACACATCATATCTCTAAGCAAGATGCTAACCTCCATTAATACATGTAGAAGTCCACACCAATGCAGACTTCACCAGTAATCACCACAAGAGCACTTGCCATCCTTGAAATGATGAAACCTTTTGTTATCTCTAACAATCAACTCCCTTCCAACAATCCTGGACATGATTTTAATGGCATTGTGACAGTCACCACACACTCGGAGGTTCTTGATGATCCGCAGGGGTGTCCTAGCTGGAGTACTAATAAGACCATATGCAATTGCCAACCGTTCACTGTGGTATAGCAAGGCTTGCTCTTTGGCTTCTTGATCAATGTCATGAAGAACATATCTTGTATCTGGTACATAGGTCTGGGTATTTTTCAATGCCTTCAGTTTCTCATCATCCTTGTAAAGTGTGGGGTTCCGAAATTCAGCTATCCTATTCTTTCCCTCAAGCATGCTGATCAGCGAATGTTTCTTAAGTGGTGGTGTAGTGATCTTTTTAACAACAGATTTAGAAGGATCAAGAGCCACCATCAAATCCTCAGCTCGGTCTTCAAGGTCAACATCTCCTTGGATCCGAGCACAATTTCTCAAGGCATCCCAAATTTCCACCGTAGGCTCAAATGGCAATCTCTGAATATATTCCTCAGCTTCATGAAGATATCCACATTTTCCAAGAACCTCCACAATGCTGACATAATGCTCTATCCCTGGATTAATTCCAAACTCATCCTTCATGGACTCAAAATGTATAAACCCCTCTTCCACAGCATCTGCACTTGCACAAGCTGACAAAACCATCAAAAATGTTTCCCCGGTTGGTTTCAATCCCAGTTTACACATCTGTTCAAATAACTGCAATCCCTCATCTCCCAAATTGTTAGCTGCATACCCCTTTATCATTAAATGCCAAGAATCCATGCTCCTATCCGGCATGTGATCAAAAACTCTCCTTGCATCAGTCATACTCTCACATTTCCCATACATTTGAATCACCTTATTATTCAACATAAGATCACCCCTAAATGTAGACTGCAAAAAGTAATCATGTACCTTTTTAGCATCCTCAAGTTTCCCACACAACTCGAACAAAGCGTTGAAGCAACCAGCATCTGCTTTTACCCCTTTATCCAAAAATTCAATAGCTTCCTTAACCTTTTCCTCCTGGCAAGCACGTACCAAATCCACAATAGTCGGTCCAGGAGCAGCAACACTGACAGCCTGTGCTTGAGTCTCAGCAGCAGCACCACCTTGATTAGGGTCTTGCACTGGTTGGTGCCACTGATTAGGGTTTCTCGATTGTGGGTACCCCTGATTTTGGTTGCTGTTCCATGCATTGGGGTTTCTCGGTCGCCCATAATCCTGGAAATTAGGGTTTGCTTGACTAGGGTTTTGGCATTGGGGATAGTTCTGATTCCACTGATTAGGATTTTGTGGATGCTGGTGTCCATATCCGGGACCAGAATAGCCCTGTCTCTGATTAGGGTATCCTCTATCTGCATAACTTTGGTTCTGGTTCTGGTTTTGATAATTGTTTTGGGGATTACTATGAGGAGGGTATTGTTGATTGGTAGTCTGTAAGTTCCACTGATTAGGACGTTTTCCATTTGGCAACCATTGATTAGAACTTTTCAAATCGTTACTCGGGTTTTGATAAACCCTTGGATCAGAGGGTTGATGGTCACTGGGAACAGCAGATGTGCTTAGGGTTTTGCAGAAAATGAAGCGAGAAAAATGTTCAAAAGACCGTACCTTTACTAGAAGCGAGAGCTGTTGTGAGCTCCGCGAGCGACGTATCGCCATTAGAGACGCCATTTCTTAGCTCAAACGAAGAAGTAACTAAACCCCCTGGAATAAAACCCTCACCTTAAGTCGGGTTGCCTGGTCGGGTCGGAAACATGTTGGGTTGGCTCAGCCCAAGTGACGATCAATTGAGAATGCATATGGATGTGGCTTTCCCATTACAAATGTGTCATGTAAGATAAGCAAAAGATTATGTTAAAGGGCCGGCTTGTAAGTATATACCAGGCGTGCGATGCAATGTTAGGTATCAAATCTTTCGTTCCGATTAATCAATTTTTATTTTATTTAATTAAAATTTATTCACATATTTATATAGGATTTATATAAATGTGTAGATAAGATTAAGCAGCACAAGATTAGATCTAGTGAGTCAAAAGTAAAGTTCCTTAAGGGCTAAAAAATGCTAAAAGATAATATTATAAGCAAATAGATAAATGATATGGGATTTTCATGTGATTTAATTGATTATTTAAATTTTAAATTTTAATTATATTTTTATTTCTAATTCTAAATTTTCATTAAAAATATTCTCTTTAATTTTTATTAAAAATAATAACTAAAAAATATGTGAAAATAAATACTACACTTAAACTAATTAAATATTATTGTTGCGAAGAGTTAACTCAATTTTTAAATATAACCTAAATTAATGACTTATTATAATTATTATAAATTATTGTTTTGAATTGAGTTTAATCATTTTTTTAAATATAACCTAAATTAATGACTTATTATAATTATTTTAAATTATTGTTTTGAATTGAGTTTAATCATTTCAGTTCAAATTTGATAATTATGTTAAATTGTTGTACCAACAACATTTCATTATTTTATGTTTATTGTTTATGTCTTATGTATTTCATCGTCATTTTTAGAAGTTTAAGAGATAGTTTTTTTTTAAATTTTAAAACTCACAAACAC
>JAOTAW010000202.1:31696968-31716593 GCA_025629945.1 Erythroxylum savannarum
ATATTTTTTTAATTTCCCTCCCATATATGCTATTTAAGTTAAGAGTAAACTTATTTAAAACTGTCTAACTTTTTGAAATATATTTTAATTCAGTGCTCAAGCTTTTAAAATTTTCAATTGAATGATCAACTTTTAAAACCTTAACAATTTGTTTTAAAAGACTATTTTTTATGATATGATATGTCTACTAAATATCACATAAATGTCAACCTATTAGTCACATCAGTAAAAACTAAGATTTTGAACTAAATTGTTAATGTTCACTCAATTAAAAATTTTAAAAGTTTGGAGACTGAATTGAAAAAGTCTCAAAAGGTTAAACATTTTAATATTAGCTATCCTTTTAAAACAATTGGGTCTAAAATTATTTGAGACCATGAAACACACTTCTGTGTTCTTAATTTTGTGTATTATTTTTATTTTGCCCCCATCAATAAGATGTAATTCTATTATAAATATTTTGCCTCACTAAACAAAAGTTCTAGCTCCAACAAGAAAGAACAATTCTTTGTACATGACATTATCCATGTAATTTGAAGCTGGTGAATTATGACTTCATTGTGTCAAGACCAAGGTTACATATACACCATTATACTCTTCAGAAAAGAAAGTTTTGTCCATGATGAGATTTGCGGGTCTGTGAAACTGTTGTCTGTGTGTGTAGGGGAGCGGGCAGTAGTTACAAGCTTAGAACTCTTTGAAAATGGAGGATGGCAAATATGCTTACAAAGAGAAAAGTTAGTGCACTAACTACTCCTTTTAGTTGCAAACTAACAATACATCTACAGAGCTATATGTAGAATATGATTCTGAAATAGTAACATAGAGGCTTGGCTAAATCAGTAGCATAGGAACTAGTGAAGGCTGTTAGCATGAGAAATGTTGACTGTCTTTTTGATTCTGTAATCCTTAAGATGGCTTCAAACTTAGAGGTCCTAAAAGAGCCAGAACTCTTACCATGGAGCATTAACCATTTCGTGAAGCTTTAGTTCATGGCTCTCAGCATCTTCCTTTAGAATCTCTATTTCAGCATCGAGCCTTTCCCGAGTCTCCTTTAATGATAGGAGCTTCAGTTCTAGATTTTTCATCTCCTCGTGTACGCAAGCTTGTTCTAGTCTAATTTCTCTGCATTCAGTTTCTATGGCATCTTCTGATTCCATAGCAAGGCTCATTAACCGATTCAACCGAGCACGTAGGAACCCCACATTCATGCCCAACAGTTCAAAGCCTTTCAAAGTCTTATCCCAAACAGCATAGTCAGCATGAGATGTGGAAAGCTTTGAAGTTCTAATAGCATCTGAAACGTTCACAGTTTCAACAATTATTTCAGCAACCAACTTGTGGTTCATACTATTGAGAATATTTTCGTGCAGGAATGAGGCTTGTGAACAACATAGCTCATAGTACTTGGCCCTGTGATGCTCAGAGAGCTCAGAGTCAATAGCCATACCATTAACAATAATACTGAAATTTTCAATGCCTTTAATGTCTTTAAAACTATCATCAGGTCCTGAAGATCTTATCAGTTCCAGAATTTTGCAGCCATTATCCTTGCTGTCATTCTCAGATTGATTGGCTACATGCCGCTCATTGGTTTCTGATACTACTAGGCTCATTTCATGTTTCCCTTGAAAAAGGCGTAATGGAAGAACCTCCAAAGGCTCAGCCTGCTTGTGGCTTTCGATGTCCTCCTTAGCCTCGTCTTCTTTTGTTAGGAAAAGCAACAAAGAGAATGTATTGAGTGAAATTTGACGAACCATTTACAACTTCTGAAGCAGTCAAACAAAGAACATACCAGACTCCATAAGTTTTTCTTGATCGTCCAAATTTGCAATGCCGAAATCTTCTTCTCCTTTGGCTGAACCATTCCCTTTCACTACATACACCTACAAGAATGGTGTTCAAAGTAGCTATTACAGTATATGGATATACCATAAATAACAAAGACCTGCTTGATGTATGAGTTTAAGAATTATGACGTAGAGTTCCTGTCTGCTTTGATTCTATGATAAGTCTCTATGGTGCGAGGCTTCATTGTGCATGATCTCCTTCCAGTAAGCATTTTGTTTGTTCAAGATCATGCATATATGTAGGCATCTGTGTACTCAAGGAGTTGAAGGGTGATTGAATCTAACCACGCTATTCATAAAATATGGTAATCTTAAGATTTTGAATGTGTAATTTCGGAAGTTTAGGCAAAGTAGATGGGGAAGGACTTCTATAGGAATGATGGATCACTATTCAGTTGACTTTCAGTCGAGACTTAGGAAGTCGGAAATCAAAGTAATATCATGCTTCAACTTGCTTTCAGGTTATAGTTCCACAACAATTTGTTGAATTGTGCCTTTCCAGTAATTGCTTCCAGAAATTACAGGCATAAAGTCACCATGGGGAAGAGCTTTACTGACCTCTTCTTTCCACAATTTAATGTTGAGAATGTTTAGAAATGTGAAAGAAGTTTATTAATAAACAGTGACAGCGAACGTTTTTAAGAATGACAAGAGTGATAATGTCTTGCAGATATTCCAATTAATAGATCGTATGCAATGATGAAAATGTACACATAAACTTAAACGGGAAATGTACCTTAAACCTTAAAGGTTGGAGCAAGTGGAAAATAAGCACATCCCCCTCTACCAGTTTGTTCGCGCCACAAAATGCTTTCCATCCACCACTGAGTGCTGTCCTTTCTGCTATATAGTTTGTTATAAATTCTTCCCCGTTTTCATTTTCCAAGAACACAGTCGTATCATTCCTTGGCAAATGCATCTTGCAGAACCGCATTGGAAGATGCTGTTTAGGAAATAACACAGAACTAAATGAGAAACATCTATGTATCCATACCAAGATATCATATGTTTATCAAATTATAGTAACTTTCAGAATACCATCCAAAATCCGACAGTCACATTGGACCTGACCAAAGCTTTTGCAAAGCTAGGAAATTCTGCCTCTAAAGTTGACTGAATTGCTTCTGCCTGCTCCATTGCAGGGGACTTGTTCTCAGCAATATCATAGGCTTCCCTGATGGCAGTTCTCTTTCTTTTATAGCTTATAAAAGTATATGGACTAGGGAAATCAGCATAAGAACATAAACCATTCTGAGATCTTAATATTTCAGATCAAGCAGACAAAAACAAGAAAAGAAAAACTTAAAATAAGATTCTTCACCTTTTTGACTCCTCTGATTTCTCATATAAAACCTGCATACATTGAAAGACCTGTAGTTAATTTCCCGTATGAGAAGATCACAAGGACTGAAGTTCTTGCATTTGTGCTTCAATTCAGAAATATTTTCAGTTTACCACTCTCTGATGGTTGCTGAACCATCCATGTAAGGGAGACAAACAACATCATTCAATGACCAAACTAAGCATATACTTAAATTCCTCAATCAAGTTTATCATCACAACTTAACTTCCAAAACTCCTAGCCTCAAGTTGCTTATTTCAGAACATTCATATCTCCTATGCTGAATTCAGTAAACTTCAACAAACTTTCAAGCTTAGTAGGCTGAAGTCTTTAGTTAAGCTGGAAAAATATTATCTGGAGCAGCGTGCATCACTCCAAAAGCTCAAACAGAACTAAATGAGAAATTGTATCAAATAAAGAATCAAACTAGAGTAACTGGAGTATGGTTTCTATCGCCATATTACCAATAACATTTTCAATACATGGAAAACTGCAAACTCCATAGTTCAAATTAGAACTTGGGCGGATAGAGCCATCTCAGAAAGCATTACCTAGAGTAGGCCTCTAGATAGAAATGTATGATGCTGCAGGTGTGAGTTAAACGTTCTTAGTCCTTAGTTTAGTACCAACGAGAGCGGCAAAAGATGAATTTGGATTGTAGGTTTTTCCAGTTCTGTAAATGTACCCGTAACATAATATCTACCGAGTAAATCGAATAACAGTAGTTCGATGATATGCAAGACCTGACACTTTTACTATTTTCCGCTAAATTTTATGACAGGGTTCACCGAAGCTCACCTTTCACAAAGCAAAATAACTTAAACCAGGCAGGATAAAACAGGTACAGGAAAGGAATTAAAGAACTCTTTAAAGCAATGCTTCTCTGAGGTAATAGGAATACAAAGTTAGCTAAGAAACAAACCTCAATACAGGGGCTTTACTGAGCTATATCCTCAAATTAGCGAAAATGACAGCAATTTCAAGAACACGAGACGCAACAAAGCCAACCAGGAAAAGGGGTCTTACGATTTGAGTCCTTCGGTCAGGCTCCGGAGGCTCTTCATGGATCTGGGTCATCGTTGTCCTGGGTCCATGTGACTTCCTTTGCTTTTTCTGGCAATGAACAAACCAGATTTGCAGAGATCAGCATGTAGAATCAGGCATGCAACATAAAGGAAAAAAGGAGGCATAAAGTTAAGGGACAGACTCTGGGATAGGAATGAGTGATTGTTTGCCTGGATTGAGAAAGCTGAGAGGGTGGTGTGAGCTGTTCTTGTTCTTCTTCTTTGCGATCCATGTAAAGCCTAATCTTTTTGTTCCTCGAACTTCAGCTATAGTTTCTATTACAACTTCTACCTTCAGATTCCTATCCTCGATAAAATGTTTGCTGACATAAAACTAATGGAAAGCATGAAACGGCCTGTTGCTTTTTAAGGGCAGGGCAGTGTCTTTGTGGTAAGACAAAGATTTCAGGTCAGGAACATTTGGTGTAGTGTGTGTAAAGGCATAGCGTCTTCAACTGTTCTGTTACAATTTATTACTGTTCTCTACCCACTTTCTTTCTTTCTTTCCTGATCTCAAACGTCGAAAAAAAAAAGGAATTCTTCCAAAAAAGTGTATCTGTCAAGTTCTTGCTTGGAACAGCAGATTACTAATTATGCAGGATCAACCCTTTTGTCCCCTGTTAACTAGCGTAATAAGTAATAACCCATGTATTTCCATGTCACATCCTTTAGTGTTTTGTACCTGAAGAAGGTGTACCATTAAACACTACCAAGATCAATGTCCCATCAGTGAACATGATAAGAAACAGGAGTTTCTAATCAGAGTCCTGTATGGTTAAAGAAATGTTTTCTATGTAGTCTTATTGGAATCGAAATGTAAACTTCGGACACGCTCAAAGTTCACATTTTTCATGACACCCATGTCTGAAAAGGGTTTAAGCTATCCTAAAACGTGGAACAAAGATGTGGGGTTTCGCGGGCTTGATCCAAAAGTATAGTATTGCAATTATCCCTTCATATCCTGCGAAGTTTTAGGTCAGAAATTGGAATCCTTAAGAGGTATAAGACACTATTGTTGTGTATTCACCTTTGTTCATCTTCATGAAAAGGACACATTAAGCTTTAAAAACGACAATATACCAAGATGGAAATATAACACTTATTGGAAGGCTGAATGTAGCTTTAATGGACTAGGATTGGAGGATTATACTTGATTGACTTTAAGACATGAAGACTTTATAGATCAAACGATTTAATTTTCTTTTGGTCTTCCTATTCATTTGACTCAATAACTTTGGGTCTCACAATTCATTTGACTTGATTCATAAAAGCTATGACGTACATAAAATTAGATGGATAACATTTATTGTAATTGCAAGAAAAGTCACAAGTTATCAGAATTTACAAAAATTTTGTAATTTAGCAAAGTTGCTATTCTTTAAAGTTGAAGCATTGTCCCTTCTAACTATAGACTAGAGAGAATTGAAGTGATCAATCATCATTTCACCACCAAACCATGACTCTAAAACCTTATAAAGCTCTAGCAGGACCATGACTTTGAGCACTTGGATTCAGGAATAGGACGTAAGAGTTCTTCAGCATTCCCCATGCTTAATCAGAGCTCTGTTATTGTCGCTTCTTCTACATCATGAGAGGGTGTTATTACTGTTTCCTATCGGATGTTTCTTCTACATCATGAGAGGGTGTTGTTGCTTCTTCTGCATTATACGAGGGTGTTATTACTGTTTCCATGCAAGCGTAAATAGCTGACACTGGACTCCATTAGTGCCAGAAACTTCCAGGACTACATTAAGTTCTAAGTTCTCATCTTCTCCTCTGCCATCGATTCTGTCAACTCTTGGTTTCTTTTTGTTGGCTTAAGAACCTCTGCAAACTGTAAGATTAGGCTTAAGTTCGTTTTCTACAAGTGAACAGAATTAAAATTCTTATTTTCTCATACAATTCGAAAAGATTCAAATATATTGTTTTTGTAAAGAATTTCAATTTTTATTTAATGAATATAAATTATTATAATTCCAATCCAAGAAAAATGGATTGTATAAGACCTTCCCAAGTTATTATCAGCGGAGTTTTCAATTGTCTGGCAATCATATATCCGTAGGGCATGTATTTACAAAAAGAAAATGGCAACTCCAGAGTTTTAACATATACTGAGCTGTGTACACTAAATATTAAGCTTCGTTTTCTGCTCAAAACGAGAGGACGAAGAATATTGATACACTTATAACCTCGTACCTTGTCATCTTTTATAACATAGCACATCCCGCATATGATCAGTAGTGAATTTCCCATCGTCGCGTCTCATACATAAAAAGATCCGTCTCCTCTGCACATACTAAGATATATACATTTAGAGCAGTCAGCTCCTTCCCCTTAATCTGCATCTCCGTCTGACCAACCAGTTCATTACAGGTAGAAGTGGCTTCAACAAACATCAGTTTTCAGTATGAACAACTTGTTCTGCCTGTACACCTCATCTTCCTGCCAATGGATTAGCCCAAGAGAAATAGGGCAAGAGAATACGAACATTGTTGCCTTATGAAATTCCCAAAAGACGTCTCTTTGTTTCTTAGTCTCGAACTTTGTTTCCATTTACAGCACCCTTGGGCATCAAATCTGCTTGAATTTTTATAAAGACTTGAGATGGATGCAAATGACGCCAGTAGCAGATGCGTGCAGATAGTATAGTAAATATAACATCATAATCTTGAACGACGAATGCATTTGATGCCCTGAAATGGTAATCGCCTACGAGCAGAAGCAACTGGTTGTCCATTCAAAGAACCACCAAATATGATATCCCAACCTTCAACATTCTTGGGGACACAAACATCAAAAAGCATCTGGCCAAGAACACTACTATGTGCGCTGATGCTTGGAGGTTTTGGTACATATACAGATCTTTCTTTCCTTTCATCTTGTGAAGGCTGTGACCCTCTAGCGTGATATTCTGCTGAACTTGGCACAAAAAAATGGTCACCTGGACCAATTGCAACTCTTCTTAAGCTTTGGTTTGAGGTAACTGCTGCTTGCTGTAGGTCACAAACTAGTTCGGATATATTATGATGTCTGTCTCCAAGATGTTGGAGTCTGTGAGAATAAACTGAAGCTGCCTTTTCAAGCAAATTGTTCACAGCAGCCCTATACTGGATTGGATAGTGTTTGTAATGACCTAAATGCCATGGAGTAGACTAACCTAAGTATTAACATTCAAAGACAATAAGCAAATTAAACACTGATGAGATGTTGTTCCATGCCCACATATAATATGTCAAAGACCATTTCATACTATACATGGTGCTGGGATAGAATAAATAATGAGCAAAGACAAACCTATGTGAGAAGAGCCCTTCCACTTGACAAGCTGAACGTCTGCACCAAGGGCCAGTAGACCTTGACTAAATTCACAAATGATTTCATAAGGTGCATGGTTGTCATCCTCTGAGCACAGAACTAGATATGGAGCACCCAATTCCTAAGGATTAGAGAAGAATGTGATGAGATTAAACCTAATGAAATGACAACTTTCAGAAATCTTCAGGAAATATGCAAACATACAGCTGAGGAATATAGTGTCTGCCAATACTCAGCTCGTTGGTACTCAAACCTTCTCAGGTACAGACTATCTAGACCAGAAGCGATAACTTTTGCAACCCAAGACACAAAATTAGAGGGACCGTGCATTTTCTGAATTGCAGGGTGCAGAAAAATTCGGGCACCAAAATCATTCATAAGATCCACTGGGCAAGAATCATATACATGCCCAGATAAACAGTTCCGCACTAGTTGACATTCATCCTTCACAAATTAAAATAAGTTAAAAGAAAGATTTAGGAATGAAGACTTGCAAGTGAGTAAGAACAGAAAAAGATAAAAAGAAATATACCATGTGGGGATGAGTTTCACATGTTCCTTGTAGTATCTGCATCATGTACATTAAATTAGAATGAGTTCAACCTCAAATCCAAATCACAGATAACAACACTATGAACAAACACTGATTACGTTAATCCAAAAATATTACCTCAAGCACCTTATACATGCAAGCTTTAGAACCCCCAAAAAAAGCTACAAACACAATTGGACACAATCTAACCCTTAGCTCCTACACCAGAGAGCTAATTATAACGCATTTCCTCGGTAAATCAATCCAATGAATAGTCAAGCTAAAAGGAGTTCCTTTTAAAAAAATCCCGGTTGTTACTTCTTCTTATTTTGATATTGAACTGATAGAAATTCAACTAAGATTGGAAGTTTATGGATACTGAGAGACATGCAGCAGAAAACTACTCATAACACATTTTTTCACCAAATCAATTCAACCAATTGAAAACCTAAAAGCTCCTTTCTTTTTTCTATATTTCAGTGTCCTTACTTTACGGAAACACAGCTAATATCAAACTGCAAGCAATTGCACATGCCTACTCTATGAATGACCTCAATCAACTCGTGGAGGATAACAAATGTAAGTGAAAATGCCCTGTCAGGACAAAATTTGCATGAAAACTCATCAGAAGACAAAATTTTCAGTCAAATCATTTACAAACATATATGAATATTTACACTGAAGCAAGCACAAAGAGATAGAAAAGAGAGAGACTTATGCGGTGAGGAAATCGGCATGAGAAACAAATGAATTCCAACCAAAAGAAGAATACAAGTTGATGAAGCTCTTCAACTGCTTTTCTTAAATCGAAACCCAACCAAACAACACTACAATTCCTCTTTGGTTAAGCTCAAACACCTTGCTCTTTCCTTCCCAGTACACAACACTACCACCCTCACCAAACATTCATTTGCTCATCTACGAACTGAACTCCTCTTCTTCAATGATTTAGCTCAGCTCTCCTTGCTCAATCGAAATTTTCCATGGACAAATCAATAGCGCTTCGGGTGAGTTTAATGTAAAAGAAAACGAAGTCGTTTGGTTTAAAATTTACCGACAAAAAATTTCCATCGGTAAATTGAAACTTTTTTAATTCCGCCAACATTTCCCGCCAATTTATCGACGGAAATTTTTCTCCAGTAAACTCAAACTTGTTTAATGCCGCCAATAATGCCCGCCTTATTTACCAACGGTAATTTTATACCGTCACTAAATTCCATCGTGAATTTACCGACGGAAATTTTCGTTGGTCATTACCAACGGACATCTTATATCGTTGTTAAAGTCCGTTGCAAATTTTGTCGAGATGATTTCTCTCCATATTTAACGACGGATATTAGTATCGTCGCTAAAAGAGATTTTTCCCGTCAATTTTCGTTGATAATTTGCAACGGTTTATTTTCCGTTGGTAATGTTCCGTCGCTAATTGTTGCTTTTCTTGTAATGAATATACCTCAACTGTAAGGATCGTGAGTGTAATATATGAGGTGTCAATCACTAGAAGTTGGTGAACTAATCAAATTCTAAGTTGTCTAAGGCCTAAAGGATAATTAAAATGAAAAGAAAAACTAAACAAAAAAGGTAAATAAGCGAATATGGATTGATTGAAAATGAAACTGTAAAATTAACACAAAGAAATCAAAATTGAGTGCCACCAATGAACAATTAAAAATCACACAAGGAAGATTAGTTGATTATGAGAAGGGGGATTTATCCTATCAACAAATGCTAACATGATTACTTTTGAGTTAATTCAGTATCGGTTCTAGACTTTCGAAGGGTGGATTACTCTGTCTACGAGTTATAATCATTAAACCCTAAATAATAATCCCTAATTGAATTATAGAATTGGCAATCTCTTAATTAACAAAAGGCCCACACATCCAATTAGATCTTAAGTCCTCTAATAGACTATTGGGTTCTCACATGAGACCTCTCTTCGTATAAATTACCGATTTGATTATTTGCATGATCTATTAGATTATTTAACTCTCATTACCCAATTTGATCATTTTGTTATCGGTTTACTCTCTCAATTTGTTACCGAAACATGCAAATACAAAAAATAATCACAATACCCAATGTATTAACATCAAAAGAAATCACATTAACATTGATTCAAGAAAAAATCCCCAAAGGAGTTTAGAACATCATCATCAAACCCAAATCCATCACTATCAAATCCATCTCATACATTTAAAAGAAAGAATAACAAAGATGAAATGAAAATGTCAATTGTAAGGGGTCGAGATGGAACAGGAAGACAGCAGTAACAGTAACCTTTCTTCTTCCCTCTTCCTCTCTCCTCTTCTCCTCCCTTGGATCTTTCTCAATGGCGAAATGGAGTCTCCCTTCTAGGGTTTCTTCTCTTCTCTTTTATAGTCTTTTATGTTTAGGGTAAAAACTAAGTTTTACCTAGGCCCAAAAGTCCAAAATATCCCTCGAACATCTGCTGTCGTGCAAGCCATAATCATGGCAAGCTAATTCAATCTCTATCATGATCGTGGCCCCCAAAAAAAGATTCTGTCTCGATCGTGGCCATGGGTCTTCCTCTGTGCTTCCTCCGAATATCATCCATTCTTTAATATCTAATCTCAAACACTAACAAATACATCCAGGCAGCTCAAATACACAAATTAAAGCTTAATAGCATTCTCTAACCCACATAACACTCAAAACATAAATATCTAACCAACTAACACAATTCTAAACCTAAAAATACATGAATCAATCAATTAACCACTAAAAAAATACTAAAATTCTTGCTAAAACATCATGCAACCTACAACTATTAATGAATAGGACATTTCAGGAGTATCTAGATTAGTTTGTGATAGTGTTCATTGATGATATATTGGTGTATTCAAGGAGTAAAGAGGAGCATGGGCAACATTTGATGATTCTATTACAGATTCTAAAGGAGAGACAACTATATGCAAACTTGAGTAAGTATGAGTTTTGGATGGAGTGGGTAGTTTTTCTTAGATATGTAATGTCCTGAGAGGAAGTGATGCCTGATCCATCTAAGGTAAAGGTAATTATGGAGTGGGAGCAGCCTAGAAATATATCAGAGATAAGGAGTTTTCTAGGACTTGCTAGGTATTATTGGAGATTTATAGAAGGATTTTCAATAATAACTAGTTTGTTATCCAAACTGTTGAATAAAAGAATTCAGTTTGAGTGGACTAATCAGTGTCAGGAGCATTTTAAGGAGCTTAAGTGGAGATTGACTTTTAGCCTAGTTTTCGTGCTACTATAGAGTAGTGGAGGTTTTGAGGTATATATTGATTCCTCGAAGATAGGTTTGGGGTGAGTATTGATGCAACATGGAAAAGTGATATTTTATGCCTCTCTTTAATTGAGATTGCATGAGTTGAATTATCCTACTATGATCTATAGTTAGTAGCAATTGTGCGTGCTATTATAATTTGGAGACATTATTTGTATAGGAAGACATTCTGAATCCTTACAGATCACAGGAGCCTTAAGTATATCTTAAATCAGAGGGAGTTAAACTTAAGGCAAAGGAGATGGATTGAGCTACTGAAAGATTATGATTGTACTATTGATTAACATTTGGGGAAGGCTAATATAGTAGCAGATGCTTTGAGTAGGAAAAGCTCAGGCATAATGGCTGGTTTGAGTGGACACAGTATGACACCATTGGTGGAGTTAGGGCACTAAAAGTGAGATTTAAGATTGATTATGTGAGTGGTTTATTGGCGACAATAAATGTCTAACCAAATTTTGGAGATAAGATCAGAGAGGCACAAGTAGTGAGATTCTTATTTGAGGTGAATAAGAAAAAGAATGCAACAAAGTAGGGGGACTAACTTTTCAGTAAGAGAAGATAGAGCGTTGGTGATTAGGAGGTGAGATTGTGTGTCAGATGCAAACGATTACAAAAGGAGATTTTGAAGGAAGCTCATAATGCACCATATGTTATGCGTCCTAGTACTAAAACAATGTATCGAAACTTGAGACCTTATTACTGGTGGAAAACATTGAAGAAAGATGTAGCAGAGTTTGTGTCGAGGTATTTGACTTATTAGGAGGTCAAGGCAGAGCCTTAAGTACTAGTAAGGAAATTAAGACCCTTAGCCATTATGTCATGGAAGTGGGAGAAATTTTCATTAGATTTCGTGGTAGGGTTACTGAGGACCAAATGTAGACATGATTTAGTTTGCATGATTGTGGATAGATTAACTAAATCAACTCATTTTTTACCTGTACAACAGACAGACTCCTTAGACAAGCTTGCCAAGTTATGTGTTGATGAGATTGTGAGGTTACACCGGGTTCTATTGTCTATTTTATCAAATCGAGATCTATGGTTTACTTCTCGATTTTGGATGAGTTTACAAACAGCTTTGGGACTAGGTTGAATTTAAGTACTACATTTCACCCTCAGTTGGATGGACAATCAGAGCGTACGATTAAGACATTGGAGGATATGATGCAAGATTATGTGTTGAACTTTGAGGGTGATTGGGATAGATATCTACCTTTGATGGAGTTTATGTATAACAATAGTTATCAATCTAGCATCGACATGGCACCATTTGAGGCATTATATGGCAGCAGTGTAGAGATATGATATGTTTGGATATAAAGTGTAATAACCCGTTTTCTATACTAAGCATTAGAGCCTTAGATTATTGCATATGAGTCATATCATTTTAGCATTCATGAAATGCATTTCATTCACATGCATATCATTAGCATATACACATGAATTATGATTTCGTACACATTGCAAAGATAGTATATGAACTCAATTGACATATACGGGGGTATGAAAGGTTTAAAATGATCATGATGTGAATTGTGTATTGTTATGTCTTGAATTTTGGTTTGAATGATTACAAGTAGCAAATTTGGAATTAATTGTTACCATTAGAAAAGTGATGAATTAAAATGTATATTTAGACTCGAAAAAATTCCAAGTGACAAGAAAAATTCCAACATAGAAAATTAGGATGACTAAGCCTATGAAATAAATGACAAATATGATAGATAAATGAGTAACATTTGGCATGGGTAATTAATTGACAAACTAGTAACTAGGTGACATTTGGCAGCTTATGGAGGTGATAAGTGGCTGACATGCTTAGAGACATATGTCAATGTAACATGGTGACATATAGCATTTAAGGAGTTGCGTTTCTACAAGAGTAGTTTCAGCTTTGTTCATTCTTCTTCTCTTTTCATCTCTCACCACCGAAACTTGCTTCTATCTCCCATTCCTGTGTTTTGCTTGAGCTATGTTAAATTACCACACCAAATACATGCTTTTACCCTTCACAAGATAGCTAAAGAACCAGATTATTGTTGTCTTTTATCCTAGCTGAAAACCATCCAATTTCCACCTTGAAGTTGTGATGATCTTGTATGCATGAAGGGCTAGGTTAACTTGATGAATTGAGGTGGAACTTAAGCTAAAAAATTAAGTAAAGTACTAATCTTTATGGCATGTTATAATAGAAAGATTATGACGATTGAATTGGGATAGATTGTATATGATGTTGATGTTGAAGATGTGCTGAAAAATGGAGAATGAATGGGTACTTTTCTGTTCTATTTTTGCATGTACGAAAATAATAGTTTATGGGCTATTGTATGGATGATTTAAGTTGGGATATGAAGTATAATTGATGAGGAATTCATGCTAAAGATAGGTGTTATTAAGGTGTTTTCAAATCTGGAAAATTAGAGTTGTAGGTGTGTTTGTTAAAAAAATGACTGTTAATGACAAAAGTAAGCAGAATTTTGTAAGCCTTAGTGTAACCAATATGGAAGTTAAATTAACCTGAAATGAAGTAACCTTAAAGGACATGAAATCTGGAAAATTTCAGGTGTTAATGATTCCTCTAAGCTTGTAGAAGTCGTGAAGTATTGAAGGTAGTAAAGTTACACACATTAGCGATGTTGATGACAAATTCTGGAATTTTGATTTCAGCCTTGTGTACATGTTGAACTAGCTGACAAATTTCACTCTAAGTTAGTATATTTGGACTTGATTAATGCTAGGAATGAGCCTAGATTGTTGCTTTATTAATTGGTTAAGAGCTTGATAAGTTTATGTAGTTAATTGATGTCATAATCTAAAGAATGGACTGTTTTGATGCGGTTAAGTTCAAATCTGGAAATCATGGTTTGTTAAAGGAATAAATGAGTTCTTTTAATGCAAACATGATCTTAAGTACTTGAGTAATGTGTATAAGGTATGGATGAATGAGCATTGAAAAACATGGGGTACTTATGAATGAGAATTGGGTAAATGTATGAATATACATTGCTGGGAAAAGTTTGGTGAATGTATAGGTCTAGCTTGCTGAAATTCTAGATTTCAAATAACAATTGTGTGTGTTATAAGAGGCTTTTGATAATGAAAATGTTCAAAGATAGGTGTAAAGTATGGTTGATGAATTTGGAGTAAATGAAGCTAACTTAAAGGTACAAACCTGATTGCAAAATGGTAGTATACAAAATATAATGTTTGAATGGTCAAGATTTATGAATAGTTACATACCCGTAAAGGTCAATTGAGCATGCAATAAAGATGACTTATATATATATGTATGATTGAATATTCATATGATTGATCAACTTAGTAATGTGTGAACTATATGTGTGTATTGCATGACTAAAGAAGCACAAATTGATTGTCAGCACCCAGACATTGCCGGGTCATCAATGCAATAGCTTATCTGGAGCGTATTGTGAGTTAACCTAGATGTTTTCTCACTATGAATGAATTGTTTTCGATTAACTTTTATATATTGAAATGTTATTGATATGATTGTGATAGTTTCGTACATTGATGGTCTGAGGAGTTTGATATTCAGGATTGTATTGGAAGTGCTTTTTAATTGTATGTGAATATGGAAAATGTGCACTTAACTGAATGTTGAATGCCGGACTCAGATCTGATGAATGTGAGGAATGACTGTGCACATTGAATGAAAGTTATTGATAGCATATTATGTGAATCGATGCATTCCATCAGATTGTTATGCATGATCAGATAAAGAAATTGTCACCAGAGTGACCAATGTGAAAAAGAGCTTAAAGCTCATAAATGTGCACAAAAAGCTACAGGTTCAGTTATTAATGAGCTCGGTATCCACAATAGGTACATGACAGAATATGAAATGAGCCCAGTATCCACAACAGATACGGGACAGTAAATAGGCGCTCAGTCACAACAAAGTAAAAATGAACGTGGAGTCACTTGTGCATTTGCATTTATGTATACATCTTTACATGTATCATGTGAATAATTGTGAAGAATTATTGAATTGCTTTGATATAGTGATATGTAATGTTTGTGTACATGTTGATGATATGAATGATTGAACTATTCTGAAATGATTATATGAAATGTTTGTAGTTCATGATGTATTGTTGAGATATGATGTATATTGTGATATGGTATTCAATATTGAACGATGTGATACATCTGCTGAATTGGGAAATACCCTTATGATATTTGTGTTCTGACTTGAGTGAGCACATCGATGATGGTTCACTCACTGAGATCGTAAACTCGTCAAAATTGCAACATTGATTTTCAGGTACAAGGGAGACCTAGTTTCTACGGTGGTATAATAGAAGTCTAGTACTATCAATTAGCTTCTCCTTTCATGTTGAACTTTTTGTACATAACTTTAAACTCCTAAGTGTTATGTTATGTATAAACATGGATTATGAAATGTAATGACAATGTAAGTAAGTTTCATTTTGTGAACCAAATGAGGAGTTTTGATTTTTAGAAATACTTATGTTCTGTATGATGCCATAATAGGTTGATGTGATTGTTCTAACATGCTATTTTCATAAGGTAAGTTCTGAATGTCCCCTAGATATTCGAGCATATGCTCTAAGTAGTGGTGTGTTACATAAAGGGTGCTAGATTATTAGAGGGACCGGAGTTGGTTTAGGAGATGATGGAGAAAATAGGGGTGGTAAGGCAATGCTTGAAGGCAACTCAGGATCGGCAAAAGAAATATGCCGATCAACATCGTCGGGAGATGAATTACAATGTTAGAAATATGGTATTTCTTTGAGTATCACCTTGGAAGGGAATTCTAAGGTTTGGTAGGAGAGGGAAGTTGAGTCTGAGATATATTAGGCCATATGAAATTGTATCACGATTGTGGTTGTTATCTTATAGATTAGCATTACCACAAAAGTTATCACATATTCATGATGTGTTCTATGTGTTGATGTTGAGATGCTACCGATCAGATCCTAGTCATGTTATATCGAGGCCTAAGATCGAAGTTACAAATGACATGACTTATAAGGAGGAGCCAGTGAAGATATTAGAAAGAAAAATTAGGAAATTAAAGAGAGCTTCCTCCTTCGGTGACAGTATGGAAATGGGGTTCGACCAGAAGTGCGGAAACTTAGAATAGAAGAGCAGTTATGGTGGCAATTTTTGTTCTATTGGTCCTAGAAGTTACCAGTGGTGAAGGGTTTTTGCACCAGTGGGGTATGTTGCCACTGTTTCACTAATTGAAGCCATACCTTAGTCCAACTTACAGTAGTGACATTTCCAGTTTTTTCTTTAAAACATAATCCTTGTGGATTATATGATCTTTTTTATACATATATTACACTGGATGCTGAGAAAGATTGGATTTTGAGTTCATACGATGTATGTAGATGCTAAAGGGGAATGGATATTGTGACTAGGATATTCTTACATATATTAGTATAGCTTGGATTGTGGAAGCTTTTGCAAGTGATTATGGTATTTGATTATATTTCAACAAAGAAAAAAGAAACTTATTTGTTCTTCCTTTCCTTTATCTAATGCCTTCTTTATCTATAACCATTGGCAGTAATTGGTCCTAAGAAACTGATCTATTAGAGGACACACTTAAATCATGGAGTCATTTGCATACCAGTTTTGAGTTGAGGTTTAAAATCTTTCAACACCATCTAAATATAGGAGTTTATGGAGTTCCAGGGCTTTACTTTAAGCTTTCTTTTTCTTTTTCTGCTTAATTTCCTAAATATCCTTAATTCATCTTGGGAGAAACTAGCTTCTGAAATTCCTTGGAAACAAATAAGATTCATAAAAAATATACTAGTCAAATTCATCATACATCAAATCCTTGATTAAATAAAGAAGAATCTCAGTTTAGAGTTGCATTAATTCTTCATCTTTAACACATTTTGCTACCTGTTATTATACACACACATCAAATAAAGAAAAAAAGAAAAACCATTCTTCTTCTTTTTAACTTATATGGTACTCTGCACTAACATGGACCTCCTTCACCCTCTTCTTATATTCATCTTCTTAATCTTCTTCCTCTACCTCTACATCAATGCCTTCCTCCTCTTCCTCTGCATCAATTTCTTCCTCCTCTTCTTTAATCTTTTTCTATACCTTAGCCAAATCCTTTAACATATGTAGATGTTGGTGGCTTGTTACTTGCCTCACCCATAATTTTCATGATATGTTCTACACTTTGAAGAGAAAAGCTTTGATTGTCTCTTTTGTAATAAATGGCTTGAGATGAAAATTATGGGTGACCTTTTATTTCTTTGGTAAATTCTTCCAAAACCATAGATGACTTTTTATTTCTTTAATTGATAATCTCTACAAGATAAGTAACGAGAGAGGAAAATGTGTCAAAGAGGGTATACAAAGTTTCATTAGCTAGTAAACCATAATTCTGATGTACCAACACAAATTCTGATAGTTGCATAATGAAACCTACCATTGATGGATTTGCAACAAATATATGACAGTAGGTGTCTACAATCTTAAGATATATGAATATAGTAAGGGATTTTGTACTAGACAACCATTATCCTCTGCATGAGAAGAACAAAGAGAAGAAGAAGCGTGAGATGACTTAAACAACTAACAATTCAAATAGAAGTAAAAATGGTGGCTAGGTGTAGTCACCTGAATTGTTTTTCTAAAATTCTTGGGATCATCTTATTCTTCAAATGGATAGGCTCCCACCAACATCACGTAAAGAGTAACTCCGCTTGACCATACATCTGCCAACTGGAAATCAAAAAGGAGAAAGAAAACACTAATATAGGACTGTTATACTATAGTTTCGAATATTATTCTCATATACTACTTTCAAACCATAAATGCATGCCCACCATAAAGAACATGCATACCAGAGTTCATATTCTCATGTTAAATTCAAAGGGAAGCATGGGATTGATGCCCGAAACAAGGTTTTGTAATGCAGGAAACAAACTATATTGGATGTTGTTAAGTGAAGTTTTTCCTTCATGTAAGTTCTATCTCTATCGGAACAATTACACATCAAAAGCTTCATTCTAAAAAGACCAAGTTTTCAAGAAAAGGGCTTTCCACTTCCTGTAATTCTATCAAAGTCAACCTTGAAGCTTCTTTTCCCAAATTGACAGGTGAGATTCATTTTTTTAACCATTTTATAAGGCTTGTTTGTATAAGATCCAGTAAAACCATAAGTACACACTCAACCATTCATGATGTACAAAATCAAGTGATCCACACTCCCGTTCTGTCGATATAATCTTCGAATATGCTAACCATGAATACTTGAAAACTCATCTTGTTTTATGCCTTAGTTTAACCAATTTCATTAAAATACAACTAATGGTAACCTACTTTATAAGGTGGATCGCGCGAGAGGGATTGAAGTGATCGGCAGCGATGATGCGTGAAGGAGGCAAGACAACCCCTGAAAAGCAGATCGACAAGAGGGATTAAAGTGATCTGCAGTGATGATGCATGAAGGAGGCAAGATATTGGATCATAAAAGTAGGGTTCTGTAAAATTACAAGAGAGAGGGGGTGAATATTTGGGGATTTAAATAAAATTAGAGTTCTGTAAAAATTGAGCAAATTATTCTTTTTTTCTTTTTTGAAAATCAAATAGACTTTTGAGTTTTTTTTTACATGACATTTAAAATCTACTTGGCTCTCCAAACATACTTTTTATATAAAGTAACGGCGCGTGAATGACACATTCTATTTTTTGTCCAAATTTGGCTAATATTGAGCAGACTCGCAAACATTTAGTCCTTAATTAAGCAGATTATAATGTTTGGCCATAAATTGATCAAACTCAAATAACTTTAGCCCTTGAATTGACTATATAAGGAGAAGTTTTTGTTGTAACCCTTTTTGACTGGTCTACCATAGGATCGCCAAAGGAACCTATATATATAACCATAGACAAGAAGATCAAATTGTTAGTTTCATTTTTCAGTTATTTCATTGAAAATAAAGACATGGGATATTGACCCTGTTTGGCAATCAGCTGATTGCATTAGCTGTTAACTGATTCTATCATCTATTAGCTGACAGATGATTATATCAGCTGATTTGACCAACGGATTGTATTAGTTGTTTGTTAAAAATGTTTGGTAAAATTAATTGTTTAGTATTAGCTCTTTATGTGTAAAATAACTTATGAGAACATGACTTCAAAAAAATTATAAGGGTATGAATATTATATATCTTAGTATTTCGTTGAATATTCTTATAAGAATTTA
>JAOTAW010000202.1:31817740-31828070 GCA_025629945.1 Erythroxylum savannarum
GTATCATAGGCTGATTTCGGGGGATGTTGTGTGGGATAAGGTTATCAATGTTAGGGGTCAGCATGTGAGGCCGTTTATAGTTGGAGATTGGTGTTATCCTTTGTTGTCATTTCTGATGACACCCTTTTCACCAAATGGGACAGGAACTCCAGCGCAGAACCTGTTTGACGGGATGTTGATGAAGGGGAGATCTGTTGTTGTGGAGGCTATTGGGTTGTTGAAGGCGAGGTGGAAGATTTTGCAGGATCTAAATGTGGGTCTTAATCATGCTCCCCAGACAATTGTAGCTTGTTGTGTGTTGCATAATTTGTGCCAGATTGCTAGGGAACCAGAGCCTGATATCTGGAAGGAGCCAGATGAGAGTGGAGCCCCAGCAAGAGTTCTCGAGAATGAGAAATCGCTTCATTTTTTCGGGGATAGTTTAAGGCAGGCACTTGCTGATGATTTGCATCAAAGGCTTTCTTCAAGGTAGATGCATTCTGCAATATTAAAACTTCATGGCAGCTCTAACTTGTTTAGGTTATTTGTGGGTTTACTTCTGCATTGTTATTCAACTTCTACATCGATAATATTGGATTCAGAAATTGTAAACTTCACGTGTAGTGTATCTTCTTTATTGAATGAGGCAAGCTAACTCGAAAATGGAATCCTGCAATTAGGGGATGGCCATACCTAGCTGTTGTCAGTTTGTAGTTGGTACTGTGTTAGATGTTGATGTCTTGATAGCTTGTGTATTCTTCGTTCCTTAATTCAGAGCAAAGTTATTGGTGGATGTAAGCTATGTAGACGCAGACTTCTATCACTTTGAAGGAAACCTATGAATCTGTTAAACATTTGTTAAGAGTTCATGCATTAACTTATTTGTGTATATAATAGAAAGTAACTTTGTTTTATTTATAACTGAACTTATATTAATGGAAAATGCTTAGAGTAAGATTCTTTTACAGATTTCACACCAAATACTGGTGTCTAGTAAGGTTTCATGTGACATTGATCACGCCCTGAACTATGAATTTTACTGTATTAAACCTAGCTGCATAATTAACATCTATACGCTTATAGCATCAGTTTACGCATTCCTTTTTTATTCTCTTGCCTTACCTTTACTTCTCTTTGGAAGAGAGCTCCATTGCTGCGCAACCTTTATTGCGGCAAATAACTTACAATTACTGTAAATAGCACAGTTTTCCAACTTGCAGCTTACTGGATTTAGGTAGTTGACAAGCCGATGTGAATGTTGTGTCTGGACTAAGTGACGAAGGATAATACTTATAAAGGATCTATTAGGCCCTAATTTTTTGAGTAAACGAACTCTTTAACACATATCCTGATCGCAATGATGAGTACTGAATATGGAAAAGCAAGCATCGTTTGACACCAATTGGTATCACAGATCAGTCGTAGCTCTAATTTCTAAGGCAGTATTAAAATTACATGCCAACCAAGGCCACTGTTTACAATCTCTCTTGAAGCCTGCAATCGGTATAAGCAACTTTTAACTATTGCATCTTGGGTTTGAGAAAGTCACGTTAATCAGAAAATGTAAAACCCAAGTTCCAATATCCATAGCAAGAAAATGGGGATCATCGTTCAGTGCATAAGGTGCCAATTTCTTTACATGGATCTTACTGAAGGTACACGCAGGTCAAGCCATTCTGAAAAGGTTCGATTCAGTTGATCCTTCAATTGATGAATCCAGTGCTAGATTAATCAAGTGGCCATCTCCAGCTTCATTGCAAAGAACATAACTAGCCACACTTCTCGAGAATAAGATACGAAAAGCACCATAAAATGTAGCAACAATTGTTGATCATCATATCAATGCCTGCCCGCTACTGCTACAAGTCTCAAAACTAATCCTTCTTCTGATGTTTAACCCAGACAAACATTAGGATCCTCTTCCTCCGAGTCAAATTCAACCTGCATACAATTATAAGCGGTTTTAGTTACAAACGGATACACTCATCTAAGTTGCTTAAGTTTTCAATTGACAGCAAAAACCTAGATGTAGAAGCAGTAGCTAAAGAATGACAGAGAAAATGTCCAAAGTGGATTAGAGTAATCATTCTGAAAAGCAGATCACATTTTCATCCTTAAACCATCTTCCATGGCAATCTCGCTTCCAGCCTGCTTCAATAAATTTGAGTTCTCTCTCTCGACGTGCCCGGAAATCCAATCCTTCGGGTGTATGCGACACACTTGATGCTTGAGTTGCAGGATATGAACTAATTACTCTAGGAATAATTGTTGCATTCTTGACATGCACCTGACTTGATTTAGCATCAAACTTCTGGCTCTCAGAACTCTCCTGGGGGAGGTTCTTACATAGAGCCTCGGAAGCAGCCTTTCGTGTATGGTCAATTAGTGGTTTGCTTGGTAACTGAACTCTTTTGCTGGAATTACCAGAATTGTTAGAGCCACCAGAAGAGTCTGATAAGGCTAATCTCTTACTTATCTCATTTTGCCTACTCAACTCTCTTTCCTTCAGCCTGGATTCTGCAGCTAAGTGACGTGATCCTTTCCTGTGCATCTACAAAGACAGCATTTCAACAAACGTTCAAACAATTTAGGAGAAGGCGGATTTGCATCTGAGAACAAAGATACTAATTGGCTCTCAGAACAGCAAAATTAAATACTCCAATAACAAGAATCCATATAATTGTCAAAACTTAATACATTATGTGATGAAAACAGATATCATTGACCACAAAAGTTCAAGGGAAAATACTAAGAAAGAAACTATCTTTCAAATCCAGCTTAAAAGTATTAAACCAGCTAATATCTTAGCCTGAAGAACTCACGTAATGCCTTAATAGTATCTAGAATACAAAACTATAGTCTTACAGAAAGAAGATTACAAGGAATTAAAAGAGAAGACAATAGAGGACGACAAGCTTACATTGAGCATGATAAGAGAATCAAGAACAGGATTGTGAGGGCAGACAAGACATGTGAATTTTCCATTGGAGAGTTTCTTGTAAGAAAACCCATCATCGATCGCTTCAATCAATACTTCTTCCACTCTTCTTTTCCTGTATTGTGCTTCTCTTGCCCAACTGTCTCCTCCAAACACACTCATCTTCACATTTTCTTCCTTCTCGTTGTCTCCAGGTTTTACCTAAAAGTTCGTTCTTTTCACCTAAAAAAGCTCCAAGACGACCCACAAGAATAGATCTCTGGGCCTAAAAGTTCAGTCTTTAATGCTGTACAGTTGAAAGGCGACTTTTCACAAAACTAGCCCACTGGGCCATAAAGTGCAAATCTTTGCTACCTTCTTGTGAACATTTTTACGAAAGCAACGAACTTTGCTCAATTTCTACACAATCTCTCGTCTGTTAACATGGCGGAGAGACAAGGGCTGGATCAGCAGCCACAGCAGCAGCAATTAGACCCACCACAGCTGCGGTCACCGTCGCAAGAACAACAGCCGTCGGCAAAGGAAGACATGTTCGGGTGTGTGATGGCATTGGAGGCATCTTTGCTTCCATGTTTGCCTGCCCGAGAGCTCCAAGCCATTGATCGCTCTCCACACCCTTCACACCAGAGTTAGTTTGCTGCTCATTTCTTGTTATCGTATTATTAATTTTTAAAAAAACCATATTTGGTTTATGATTTTTAGTAGATGTTTGTTTTATTTCGTTAAGGGAAGAAAAAAGAATGAAGGGAATAAATCTGATAACTTTGTTTGATATTTTCATTTATTCAATAACGATAGAATTGTTCAAATTATGCATTAATCACCTGATTAACTCCCAACATCTAATCTTGTGCTTCATATCATGGAGAAGGAGGAGGAAGAAAGAGTTTGTTTGTTTCTATACAAGTATATAAAGAGTTGAATATCAAACAAATTTCTAATAGTTTTATTAGTAAATTGATCTCTTATAATTAAGAATAAGAAAATAATTCCTCATAATTCTCTGTCATGTTAATTAGGCCAATCTATGCAATAATTTTAATTTCGATATTAAATAAGAAACACTAACTTAGCCTAAAATATGCGGGCTTGGAATACTAGGATTGCAGGTTTGGACTCATTATTCTGTTTTTCTATGTCTTATTCAAGTGTATTTTAAGTTGAATAAAGTGTTTATTGAACTCTTTCTGCACATTTGCTTATGATGCTTGAAGGAACAAACTTGGACAATATAGAAAAACCTACAAAACTAAATTCTGGATAACTGGATGGATTGATGTGATGTACTTGGGCTCTGCCAGAAGAAGTGATTCGTGTGGATGGATTAGTTTCTGTTTGTGGCTGTTAGGATTATGATTACGAAAATAGCTTTGTGTCTATGAAACTATTTACTTTTCATTCATCATTATTAAGTGCAAGTTAGTTGGACATAATTGTCATTGGATTGCACTGTTAGCTGATTTCTGACATTTGAGTTATTGATGTTCGTCAGCACATTTGATTAATTTTGGACTTGCACCTTTAGAAAAGGTTATTCTTCGGGATTTTTCTTGAGATATTAATTTGTAAAGTTTTCTGAGATTTATTACTGTTTGTAATAGATTGAACTAAGAAGATGATGGTAATATGATCTCAAGATATTTTTAGATAGTTTAATATTTTTTTCAAGCTGTGTTCGGGTTTTTCTTGTAGTCTACTCTGTGATAGTCCTTGTAACCTACCCTTTTGGTAGGTATTGGTTGCTAGTTTTGCTAGTGTTCTGGTGAATGATCTTTGTAGAATTGCAGTGCTTCAGTATTAAGATGTGATCATAGACAGTTTTCGTGTTACTTATCAATCATTGTTTTCCCATGGTTTACCTGTCTCTCATCCGAAAGTATGCCACTATAAAAATCGTCGGTTTTAAACCTTAAGAAAACACGATGTATGTAGAACAGACGTTTATGGGGATCTCGGTGAAAATATGAGTACATGAAGAAACAGATACTTCATAATGCTTCGGTAAGCGAAACATCTTAGCTGTGCACCTAATACTGTAACATCTGGTATGTCCTTCAGAGTTGTACATTTGGACATTAAGATGTTTCTTTTCAATAATGTTTGGTCATTTTCATTGTTGAAGATTTGGCTAATGGAAAAAGCATGTTATTACCTCAGTTATACTGGTCTATGTGATTATGTAATTCCTGATCTTAGCTCTTTGTCTTACTAACAAAACAGTCAGTGAAACAAAATCTATCTCAACTTTATGGACATACATACTGAAATGATCTACAATTTGTAATTGTTCCAGTTGATGTTGAAAGGCATGCTAGGGACTTCATGGAAGCTGCCAAGAAGCTTCAACTCTATTTTATTGGTCTACAGCGCCACGGGCGACCAACTGCGGTTGAAACTCTAAAAGAGGTTAACAAATCTAGCTGAAAGAGATTACACAGTGCTACTTTATTTTCTGTTTCTGTCATTTGACCTAATAAAGCATTGTTGGTTGCATTTTTACAGGAGATCGCTGTTATGGAAGAAGAATTGGAAAAAATGGATGAGATAGTCAAGAAACAAGAGAGATCGATCCAAGGTTGGACAAAGGAGTTGACTGATCAACTGGACAAGCAGAAAACAGAATTGCAGAGGGTTTAGTGAGCAAGTAATAACCCTGTATTGACCATAAGTGTGTAGTAGTGAATCATGCAGAAGATAGATCATGTTTAGATTGTCTTTTGTTACATGTCAAGGAAGCTCGTGATGTATGTTTGGATCTTTCCTTGGTTGGTATGAAAAGAAAACCTGAAGCAACTTTGTATTAATTAGATGTAGTTTACCTACAATTAAAGCTTGATCAAAGAACATAAATCTCTAAACAAAGATTCTAAGAACATTGTATATAGCCATCATGGAGTAGCATTACAGTAAAGGAAGGCAAAAGCTTGACAATGACAGTAATCTTTCCGCAGAACATCAAAGACCAACTGACTTATGTATTTGTAGACTATTTTTTTTTCTTTAGAATTCATAACCACTGTGTATCAAAAGAAAAAAAAAACAAAATAGACGCCTTAATCAATAGAAGAAAAAAAAAGACACCAAGAGATATTATTGGAATTGGCCAGACAAGCATGAGCAGAAAGGTCAATGTTGGTCTGTCCCCGTTTAGTAGGGCCAACGACGAAACATTGGCATAACAAAGAACTTCATTGTGCCATTGTTACAATGGAATCCATTGCTTGCTCCACAAGCGAAGTAGTAGGGCTGGAATCTTTTGAGCACGAACTCAAACCCATCTCCAGACCCTTGTGTGGTGTTAGCAATCATCTTGGCTCTCCTCAGGTCGCATCTCATTAAGCTCCACATATTTGGCAGCAAGTAAACGCTATGAGGATGTGTGTTGTTCTCACTTGGTGGATCATACTTGAACACTGCAAAATGAACATCATCTCATCAGCTATTGTATCTAATGAAGATGAAACAAACAATTCACAAGGATCATGTCATATAAACAAAAACTTCCTTCAAAACAACAGAATACTGTCTACATGCCTCACCTAGAGTATCGTTTACATAAAAAGGACCGTTGTTGAAGGACCAGCCAATGTAGTTAAAGCCAAACTGCCAGTTGTTAGCCCCACCAACGATAATCTTCCTTGGAGGATTGTAGCCATGTCTATTGCCCCAGTCACTGTAGTTAGATCCATACTGCCACTGCGGGTTAGCCATGCTAGTGGTCATCAAGGAAGCACCAAGTAGCAGAACCATAACTTGTGCACATGTTAAGCCCATCTTTCCCGTTAAGAAAAGCTTTCACAAGACCTGGAAGTTAGGAAGTGAGATGATGAAACTTGTGAATTAACAGGAAGTTTAGATGGTTGATAACGAATGGTCGAGTTGTTATGTATATATAGGAGAGGAAGTTACGGAAAAAGAACAGTGCAATGTATAGCCGAATAGGTCTTTTTCTCGACTTGGATTGGTGTGCAACGAAAAATGGAAGCCCTCCACTTCTCACAGCCGTCTCTTGTAGTCCATGTTTACTTACGTTGAATGTGTGCATTTATTATATAAAAATGGGTTAAAACCAATTGACCATTTCAGCTATGAATCGTGACTCTTTGCAGGAAAGATTGAGTTAAGAATACCATGATGAACTTGAATATTCATTAAACGTTAGCTGTTGGTGAAACATGGCTAAAAATTTCTGCTTTCGTGCAGCAGAAGAAAAAGCTCCTGTAATCAGTTTCTGTACAAGGTTTATAACACACTACGTACTAGCAACATGTAAACCCAACAGCAAATACATATTAGATGTTAACTAAACTCGTATGCGAAGAGTCTTAACGATAATCCAACTCTGGTTCTTAAGGAGTTAAAACTGTTCTGAAACCGGTTAGACCATTTTCTCTGCTCTGCGGAATATTCTGAATTTGGATGTGAAAAGGGAAATGGATGTCAAAAAGTTACGGTACTGTAGAAGAAAACTCTTTACCTTATTAGGCCGTCCACTATCTGTTGTTAGATAACAAAGCACAACCTTAAGTTGGATATTTCATAGCTACTTCCTGTGCTGTGTAGGAATCAAATCTATATTAATTCTTTTGTTGAACATTATCAAATCATAGATACCTTCCATATTCACTAGACTTGGATGCATTAAACTTCATAGTTTTATATACTTATTTTCAACGTTTTGTTGGAATTTGAAGGTATGCTAAAAACCATTGTTAAAGCAGGCGATATGGGTTGGTGGAAATCCTGGAAAGTCTTTTCCTGCCAGAAAGTGGTCAGCCCAGCCCTGGATTCAGTTTAAATTTTTGACTGAAATGAATTCTTAACTCATCCTTAAGAAAAAAGGTGACTGATGATGATGCTTATAAATGCTGATGCTTCCCTGACGTGACGATGATGGCTTGTTCCATTAAAGATAAGTGAAGTAAATTGCAGGAAAATTTCCAGAATTTACTTTACCTGTATATAAGTCAATGAAAATGCCATTTTCAGGTTAAAACTAGTTTTACTGATCATGTAAATTTTTTACAACAAATTAGTTATTAATGATAAAATGGATTAAATGATATTTTTAGTACATTCAAATTATATATCTCATTGAGAAAAGATTGAAACATTAATAAACTGAACTGGTTCAACCGGTTTAACATTGAAAACTTTGTATCCACCAATTTTTCAGTTTAGTTTTTAATTTTTTAGTTTAATTTAACTTAATAATTTTTGTTGTTAAAAATTGATTAGTTTATTAATTAATCAACTTTTTCGTAAATTAATCAATTTTTATAAACTAATATAAACTAATTAATTTTTATTCAATAATCTATTTTTCAATTAAACTTTAAATTTGTCGATAAGCAAGGATCATTCTTCAAATTCTTTAATTTTATTTAAGTTTTAGCTGATTTTATAACATTCTAATATTGATTAAAACTTTTAGACCTTAAATCTCCTTTCTTATTTGTTTAAATTATTGGATATAGGAAGCCCACTTATATGGGAGATTTTCAATATTGGCGTATTAAGGGAAAATATTCATAGGCTTTGACACTATACTTTAACTTAAAACCTTAAGATATTAGGTTTATGGGTCTTTTCTACTTATATGTCCTTCACTAGTTTCATTTCTTTCCAATGTGGGATTTTTACTCACAATTAACATCTCCACATAAATTTCGATTCAGATTTGAAAACATTGTGAAAGATAAGTTAGTATTAACAAAACTCTACAAAGGTTGTCATCTTTCCCGCTCTCCTTTCATTTGGCCTGAGATTTCCCTACAGCCCATCTGCAGGTGAGATCTGACCGTCATGGAAGGCCTTACAAAGGCCTTGGATTCTCCATTTGAGCTTCGCGAGCCTTCTAGTTCAAACGATGAGTTTCCAGACTTGTCGCGGGAAACTCTGCGAAAAAAATTGAATGGGTAATTGATTCACAACATTGTCGATTCGTTTTTGACAAACAAAAAAATCAGAAAAATTAAAAGCACCAAAGATAAACAAAACTAAGATTTGTTAACAAAGTTCCGCACACCTTGCCTACGTCTGTAGGGCCCTCACCTAGCTTAATTATTTCACTAATGACAATAGTTTTATACAAGGCTTTACTGAGTTGACGTCACTCAACCCTTGACATTATCTCTCGTGAATTTCACTCCCAATAATACGACCACCTCATACTAACCTCATTTTTCTCAACAATCTTTTGAAACAAGAACATTGAATAAATCACTCAAGTGATTAAACAAACAACTCAACACTTAAGAAAACACTTGACAAAAAGACAAGAAATAATTTCCTACACAATCACGAAATCAAGAGTAGCTAAATAATTACGCAGAAACACCTAGCAAGAACTTCACCAAATTAGCCACGATTCAGGTGCAGGAGCTGGGTCACACATTCATCAACAACACCTTTGGATTTCTTCAAATTTCTTCACACTTGGTAACATTACACACAAGCCACCCTTGAAGCAATAAAAACATTCAGATCAAACATCAGACCTTTTGCTCTTCCATTCACTGTGAATACTCACCAAATAAATCTTATCAAAACACTCATGTATTTTCTGCAAAACATGGACAGCACACAGTGACCCACGCAATAAGACTAACACCACAAAACAGCACCCAGTGACCCACGCAAAAAGACCAACACCCAGAAATTCACTGCAACATCCACATAGAAGAAAAATCACCCAACAACTCACATGTAGCCTTCAATCAACATCTAGCAAAAATTCAAGACCGCAAAACCTACACACAGCTCTCACACACGCCACCTTGCTTAATCCATATCTCCAAAAGAAATGTAATCCACATGAATCTTCATCCAAGATAGAGTTCTATGTGCACAACAACTCTATCCAAGAAGCCAATTCAAGTAAAACTTCTTTATTTATATTTTCAATTATTATCTGAATATCCAATAATCAAAAATGACAAAATTAAACAAAAAAATATATAATAAATTTCTTAACAATCTCCCTCTTTTTGATATTTTTTTCACAAATAAGAAACTCCCCCTTAATCTAACATTAAGTTTCAAAGAACATCCATCAAATTCTTTAAGTTCAAAAAACATCCAAAGAAATAATAACGAACAATCATCCAAATTTCTCCCCCTTGGGATAAAACCAAAAAGCAAGACTAATAGTCACGAAGATACCTTAAAATCTTCACCTAAATTGAACAGTCATCAAAAATAATACGATGTCTCCCCCTTGGGACAAAACAATGCCAAAATAAGAAATTTAAAGCATATAGCATTCTCAAACCCTCGTCCTCACTACCCGTGAAAGAATTTCACACCCAATAGTATGATCGCCTCATACTAACCTCATTTCTCTCAATAATCTTTTGAAACAAGAACAGTGAATAAATCACTCAAGTGATTAAACAAACAACTCAACACTCA
>JAOTAW010000202.1:31943746-31961071 GCA_025629945.1 Erythroxylum savannarum
GAAAAAACCCAAATAGACTACAAAATAAATGTCCCAAATAAACATAAGATTTACACTTATTTGAATATATTTCTAATTAGTTAAAACTAAATTTATAAATTAAAATATATAATTAGTATAAGTAATGCATAATCAAAATTTTATTCAATATATATTCAAAAGATAAATTTGTAATTTTTATTAAAATTTTTCTGTAATTTCAGTTGTTACTCAATATTAGAGAAAATTATATATAAGAATTTACTCATCAAGTCATGAATTAGGCTCTAAATATATGTTTATATTACAACATAGGAATATTTTTAGGATTTTGTGATTATTTTGAAATTTTTAAAAATTTTGTAATTTAGTGTTCAATTTTTTAAATTTCTTATAAATTAAGTGAAAAAGTTATTTTGTCGGTGTAACGTCTCTGCTAAATATTACATGAATATCTATCTATTAGATGTCTATCTGTTAGATATAAGTGAAAATAATATTTTATTTTGAGTTTACAAATTTTAAAAAATTAGTTATTAAATTTAAAAATTCTAAAATAGATATTATTAAATTTATTTATAGTTCATTATATCTAAGGCCATCGGAACATTCTAGCTGATTTCCTCTCTAGACTCAAGAAACATATCAGCCTTATTACTCACTTCATAAATATTTCTCTCATTCTCTCAATAGTTGACCTGCTAAAAATAAAACAGTTCTTTCATCTTATTGTAGCCACACCTATTATTATTGATAAAATAAAATAGCAGACGAGCCTTTTCTATTACTTTTACCTCTTGCCCTACACCAAATTGTCTATTTTTAAAATGTTGTTTCAATTTTGTGCCGGTTAATTTTGTCACGTATTTATATAAGTCTTATATAAATATATAGATGAGATTAACTGACACAGAATTCAAACTGGTTAACCGAAAAAGAGAATCTTGCTCCAAAAAGGAAAATTACATTGAATCAGGTGCAATTGGTATACAAATAATATCTGACGAAGAAAGAAGAATAAAAAGGTATAGATGTAAAAGGAAAATGGCAGTCAAATACATGATATGAGCAAGAAGAAAATGGAGGCCAAAGTGTTGAAAATTTGGCACATGGAAAAGAAGAAACAGTCAATCTCAAGACAAGACCAAAGCTTTTTGCAAGTGCACATGAATTCACGTGAACTCCTCAGTTCCTTGTCAACAAAATTCTTCCTAATCCTAATCCGGTGTACACTTCTGATACTGTTGACAAACCCATTCTTTTCCACACCATCCACTCAAGTCCAATGTCAACTTTCCTTCCTCAGATCCTCCACCACAAACTCAACCGAATTTCTATGAATAACAGGTCCATGATTTAGTATCAAAGACCCAAAAGTTGTAGTTGTGGAGTGAAAATGTCAATGGTAACGAAGGTCGTTGGTTGTCATAAAGTTGATGGAGTTCTTTGTGGTAATGAATAGCAGTATCTATCTCATTTCATGACCAATAAATGGTCAGATGAAGGTCTGGAGTCACAGAAACTACACAGATCACTAAATTAGACGCCTTCCTTGTCTTTTTCCATGGCTGATATGAATTCCCACAAATGACATCTGTTTAAGCGAGAAGTGGTTATATATACGTTAAAGATAAAACATACTTGAGGTTGATTGATCTCTTAAATGCACAAATTATCAGGAAATAAGAGGTTTCCTGAGAAAGTTTTAAGACCAAAACAACAGCTTTGTATCCTCAAGATGTCATATTGTGCAAGGAACAGAGTTATCGGAATAGAAGATTTTTTTCAAAGTAACAATAACAATAACTCAGTAAAAATTTTGCTGACATGAATAATTTGTAAAAGTCTTATAGTATACAACTTTACTTTTAACTAATAAAAAGACTGTTTTAACAAAATTTTGTTTTTATTAAAAAACAGATATTAGAAATAAAGAATAAAACTAAAAACTAAAAATTATAACAAAAAAACAGAACCAACCTTGACCTATCCTACACTTTTAACACTCCTATTGAACAAACTATGAAGGGCTCATGACATTTTAATACAGCAACTATCTCCACCTCTTCAATCACACACTGAATCATCTAAAGCTTCATACTGGCATAACAAAATCAAAATCGACAAAATGAAAATACAAGAGGAACTGGAAGTCTCTGTGTCACTCAAATTTTTATCAAGATTGGGACTTGATGTTGTATATTAAAAGCAAGCAGGACACTTTCGATTGATGCTCAAAAAGAAGATGGTACAAGTACATTTTGTGAAAGCAAATACCATCCTGCAATAACTGGTCATGAATGCTTGGTCATGCTTTAGAGATTGGAAACACATTAATATCAATTACAGGCAGAAGGGCATGAAATGCTTGATCAAATATCATCTTTCGCCTAATCTTTGGATCCAGCAGATTGTTCTTCAGATATAAATCTGACAAGTATAATAAGAAAGCAATAAAGAATTTTAAAAAGGTCACACTTTCAGCTCCTGAAGCCTGGTCAAAGCAGTAAAACTCTAGCCACATCTGTGAAATTCCACGTACATTCATTTGGTACAACAAGCTCAGGAACCTAAGCCCACTCTCTAATGTGAAAATCATATTCCTAAAATTTCTGTCAATTCAATCCAAAACAGGTGAAGATACGAGTTTTGGTGTTTACACATAAAATGAGGTGCTTGTGCTCTATTTCTAGACCATATCAGAAGCAATCTATATGCATGGAATGGAATGTTCAGCAAAATTACAAAAAGATCAAATTAACGAGTAGTTTTAGTTTTAGTATAGAAAAGCTTTAAGCTTCAATCTTTAAAAATGAGGAAATATCCATCTATGCTTAGACAAATATATAACAAGAGAAGATATAACAAGAGAATATCACCACACCATTGAGGAGAAATAAGGATTATACATTCATTAGAAAATGTAACTTTGCTTGTCTGTTCATCAATTGGTTCACTCTGCATATGTCTGTACAGCACCAAACTGCTTAGCTAGGATTGCTATGAATATGAACTGTGCATTTGGCATTCGGTTTTTACAAAGTATCAGCTCAGTGGGCTTCAGATACTTTCAATCCTATTAATTATGGATGTCACTGCCTTCAGATCCCTCTTCATCAAAATTGGATCCAGAATTGAAGTCTAGATTTGGATTGTCTGCCCCATTATTCTCCATCAGTTGATCACTTGGTCTCAGAAAATGTTTCAAGTCTTCCAAAATATACGGCTCTACAAGATTCCAAAAGCTTGCAGAATTGCTTCCTAGAAAACCTATCCAAAACACTCTCCCCTTTTTTCTCACCCTGAAATCCAGAGATCTTGCCTGTAACGTTTTGACAACACTCTCAAGCCCTTCCTTGTGTCCCTTCAGGGTTAACAAAATGTCTCCAGACGATGTTCTGTGACCTCCATACATATACCAGTAAGCAAGAACTCGATTGGACAACCACCTATGGATTAGCTTTGGAACTGCAGGATGCCCATTTGGCCAAAACTGGTCGGCATAGAAACCAAATAAAGTGTGCATGATGGTGTAAAATCTGTAAGGTATCTCATCACTATCATCACTAGGCTTACATGAAGGATGTATCCACTCATAGTAAAGGTCATGTAAATGCCTCTTTAAAACAGATTGTGCACCAGAATTCTCACTGAACTCAAAGTGAAGCATATGCTTCTTTCTCCGGTCATCTGATTCGATTTCTAAACCACCTAACAGTAAACCCACTAAAATTTCTCTTTGTTCTTTGCTTAGCTTGGGCCTAATAGGCTTCTTAATCTCTTCACTGCTTGATTTCAAAACATAGTCAAGCTTTTCCATCAATGAAGACTCAATATCATATTTCTTCTGGCGCATCAGATGATAAATCTTTACCGNNNNCACATATTGTCCTGAAGAAAGGTATCCGCTTAAAATGATATTACATGATCTGGTGTTAACACCAACTGCTTCACCACTACACATATGGTTGAAGATCTCCTCTGCTTTCTCAAGATTACCAATTTTAACAAATGAATCCAAATAAATATTATAGATAGTTCGATTAGCCTGACATCTCTCAAGGCATTCAGTGAAAATTGACTGCAGCTTATCATGCAAGTTTAGGTTGAGGTACATGCTCATTAGATCAATATAAGATGGCATTAGGGGCTTCAGATTTTTCTCAACGAACTCCTGCATGAGAGATTCAGCAAGTTCCACTTCTTGAGCTTCACATAACACCTCTATTATCTTATGATATGCCGCAACACTAGCTGACCCTAAACGCTCTTGCATCTCCCTAAAAATATCCAAAGATCTCATAGGTTCTCCTACCTTTGCGAATACTTCCATCCTATAAACAAATGCTTGTGAAGGCAGACGGTCATCAAGTTGGAGGAGTCTGAGCCAAGTCTTTTGTGATTCCTCCACATCACCCTCCTTCGAGCATGCTCTCAAGATGGAGACAAGCACTTCACTGCTGTCTCCTATTCCATGTCGCTTCATTTCTTCCCTTAACATTCCAATCCTTGCTTTATCTACAATGTCCTGATAGCTATGCAACCAAATTAGGCCACCGTAAATATCTTTCTGTACCTCGAGTCCAGTTGTAACCAAATTATGATAGATAAACTCTGCCTGTTTAAGATAGTATTTTGAAGTGCCTCCAGGTTTGCTTACAAGCGCCCTGAAGAGAGCATTATGCAAACTGAGTCGAGGTTGGTAACCTCCCAACTGAATCATTCGGTTATAGATGGAACATGCTTCCTCTCTACAACCTTCAACTGGTGCACTAAGATATGCCACAATCAAAATATGGAATGTGGATTCACTAGGCACACGTCCTTGATTAATGATATCATCATATATCTCTCGGCATTTTGCAAACTTTCGCTCCTTACCCATGTAGTCTGCCAGCTTCGTTGCCAGAGCAAAATCAAACCTATTCCAATGTTGCTGCATCATCCATTTGTACACCTAGCACAAATACAAAACATCAATCAACAGAGTAAATTGCAGTCGGCCCTGTTATAGATATTAATCACAAAACTCCACCAAAAACGAAGATATCGAAAGATTCTAACTTGGCCCCAATGGAACCGCATACGCTTCAAAATACACATTTCCCATTATAAGTACTCAACTTTCACACTAATACAGACAGAAACTACCATTAACATTGGGCAAAGAAGTGAACTTTCAAGCGAAGTAGAAAAGGGTACCCTAAACGCAGCTTCATTTTCGCGAATGCGCATGCAGTGAACGATAACATAAGTAGCATCATCTTGTCGCATCCATTTCCTCTGTGCATTAAGTATCCTCACCAAAGTCCCTGCTTTATGCGCAGGAAGCTCCTTACAAAGCCAAGCCAATCTCGACCTCCTCCACTGCTCCGGCAACTCCTCCAATTCTATCACCTCCAATTCCGGCAAGTTCAGATTCTTCAAATCGCCACTTAAACCAGAACCCACAACTCCCTGACCACCCTCAAACTTGAAAGCCTCATTTTCACTATCATCACAGCCGTTGGCAGACTCCAACTCCTCAGACGCAGCCTGTTCGACGAAAGTACTGTGAGAATATAAACCCCTTAACAGGCCAAATCTCTGGTGGGTACTGGTAGAATTGCGGGAAGAGTTGCGGAACGAGCGAAGAATGAGACTGTGATGGGTGCAGAGGAGAGAGATTGGAGAGGAGAGAGAAGTCCGCCATGGGAAGCTGAAGCTTGCTTGAGCGTGAGTAGTTGGTAAAGGGTTCCTGTGGTTATAGACAGAGATAATAAGAGTGGAGGTAGAGAGCTCTTCGGCTCTGAGCAGGAGCATTGCCTTGTTGGGTTTCTTCAGGTCATTAATGGCGGACAATTAACTTCAGATAAAGAAAACATTCCATAATGGGCTTTTCCTCATTCGCTTTTGGAAGTGGGTTGGAACTTGGAACAATAATGGGTCTTGCGCCGACTTGACCCGTTAATAATTGAAAAAATAATAAAAAAAGCTTTTTGTGACTACTTTTATTCTTAAATCTCATCCAAAATAACCAAAACTTAAAGGCTAAAATTATATTTTAAACTTCAACCTTTATATCAAAATATATAATAGACCCTTATGTTTTGAAGCATTCAAATTAAGCTCTAAGATTGTCAAAATATTTTAAAAAAAACTCTACTTATACGGAGAAGTTAAGAGGGTTAATTTCTCTTTAGTTAAATGTCATATTAATATTAATATAATAATAATATTTATTTTTTAAATAAAAAGATGGTTTCATTGTCATATAACATACTGACAATAAAATCTACTTTCTAATTAATCTTAAAAAGTTAATTATGTGACAACGAGATTCGTCTTTTATTTAAAAAATATATAACTAGTGATATTTAACTAACAGAGAGTTAATCCCATTAAAATTTATGTCCATTTAAAGTTTATTAAGAGAGTTTTGAAACTATTAAGGTTCAATTTTAATGTTTCGGGCTCAAATTATATTTAATAATAAATATTGAGATTTAAAATGTACTTTTGGCCGAGCTTAAAAAGAACTCTTTTTTAAGAAAAAGGGTAGTTCCAAATATGATAAAATATTAAAGATACTTTGAACTTATATATAAAGATGGGAGGGATACTTAGGTTGGACCATTGACATAAAAAGAAAATACACATATGTCATTGCCTTTGGTCATGGGTTTACATTGAAGCCACATGTTATGCACCGTGACAAAGGAGTTAGGTCACTTCCCTGCCTATAAGGGGATATACTTGCTGGCCCATCAATAATTGGTGTACTATTCTATACCCATCATCCATGTTATGATCACCTCTCCTAATCTTATCCATCTTAAGTGATTGTGATTTGGTAACATCTTGGTGCTCAATATTTTTTATGTTAGGTAAAATAAAAATAAAAATCTCCTATATAATTTAAGAAACTTTCTAAAAATTTTATCTTTAAAATTCTAAAAAAAAAATTGTTTTTCAACTTTTTAAAAAATATCTTTTTTTTACGTTAATGAACAATAATGATGAAATATATGCAATATAGACATTAAATGTAGACCAATTAAATGTTATTTATGTAACGATTTATTTCAAGTCTAAAACTCAAATCAAATTAATTAAATAAACTCAAAATAATAATTTATTATAGTTATTTTAAAATATTAATTTAAATCAAATTTAATTGATCTGAGTCAACTTTAAGAGTTAGGCTATGTTTGGTTAGATGTAAAGTTTTTAATAGAATAAAATAGAATGTAATATAATGATTTATAATAGAGTGGAACGTAAATCGATGCAATATTAGAAAATTGTTACTTGAGAGGGATGGAAGGGTTCATAATGTAATATAGCGAAATGTTGTTTCGATAAAGGGTTTATAATGTATTATAGTGTAAAGTTGTTTATCATTTTATATTTCATCCTAAACCTTCCAAATCAGAGGTTTTTTATTTTTACTGTTTAGGATGGAATGAGATGTAGTATGAAACTCTCCTCTTCCATCTCATTTTATTATAAAACTTCCTCCCAAACGATGGAATAATATTACATTCCATTATAAAACCTGTAACAAAACATAGCCTTAAGTTAAGATTATTATATGAATAACATATAATTAATTAATATATTGTTCTTATTATTTATGTTTCGTTTTTTAACTAAATTTTATGGGAAGATGTTTTTAAAAAAATATATTTTAGATAATTTTAAAATTAAAAATTAAATTTTTTAAACTATAAAAATTTTATCTATATTTTCTATCCTTTTGATGTCCTAAAAGGTTTTTCACTCCCATTTTGAAAATTTTAATGCAATTGGTTATAGTTCATTAGGTTCAAATCCTCTATTCTAATTAACTTGTTTGTTTTTACCTCAATACAACGTCGTTTATTTCATGCCTCGTTGACCTTCCTCTTATGAGCGGGATTTGCTTGCAACGAAGAATCATTTGCTAGTTGTTACTGCTGGTACGTGTGTCAGAAACTGGACAGAGACTCTTCAGAAAGACAGAAACTGTGAGAGTGTCCCTCGTGACTTGTGAAACTGAAACCTTATCAAAGGCTCGAAATGCCCATATTTCACTTGTGTCAAGGTTCAGACAAGAATCGGAATCTACGTGCGGATCTTGCAAAAACCAGGGGCATTGACGTCATTTCGAATTCTTCCACTAACTTTCAGGAATTGGTGGCAACTCTTGTTACGGTTGGTTAAGAGCAAGCAAATGTTAAAATACAAAATAAAATCTTCCTCTGTTCAACCTTCAACGGTTTTGGATAAAAGCACCCACTTGCATACAGGCATACAGCAAAAGTTGAGCCTTTTAGCGTGTGAAGGAGACAGACGTTAGATAGAGAAAGCGTGCAGAGCTGTGTTTTTAGAGAGAGAAAGTGGGTGCGGTGAAAAGAAAGGCAAGTTCACGAGCTCTCTCTGTCTCTCTGCAACTCTGTTCTTATTTGATAACACGAATACCCTGTAAAAGATCGAAACTTTGCTAAACCCCATTTGGGTGGGTGAGGTTTTCACGAGCTTAACACACCAGTTTCTGCAAGTCTCTTTCTTTCACCGTCTAATCAAGTGGTCCAACTCTCGCCACGTCATCTGTTATGCCAGCTACCTGCTACCTCGATCTCCCTTGATTATCACCATCGTCAGGAGTGTTTCCTACTCTCACTGGTTGATAGTGATAATGTCAAAAGATTGACTCTTTCTTTTTCTGAAGCTTTGATTATTGTGGGAAAGAGCTTTTTGAGTTTAGTTTGAGCGAATCGAGATAGAGGGCAGAGTTGTGATGGATCGACCAACAATCACGGCGGGTCCGGGTATGGATGTTCCAATTATGCACGACAGTGACCGCTACGAGCTGGTTCGAGATATTGGGTCCGGGAATTTCGGAGTGGCAAGGTTGATGAGGGATAAGCAGACCAACGAGCTTGTTGCTGTCAAGTATATCGAGAGAGGTGAGAAGGTAAGTCTCTCCTTATATACGTACTTTGTCTTTTTCTGAAAGTTTCATTTGATTGGCCTTCTTGAGCTTGATGTACTTTGTCTTTCTGAAAGTTTCACTTGATTGGCCTTCTTGAGCTTGCCTTCAGTTTAAAAGATGCCGGTTGTTCCCTTCTAGGTCTGATCTGGTTATTGTTTTCCTAACTTTGTGGTGGCTAAAACAATCGGTTTGTCTTGTTAATGCCAAATTGGGTAAACTATTTGGATTATCCAAGTTTGTATCTGAGAACTATGTTCTCCAGAATTATTGGCGTCTGATTCATTGCTTGAAACATGCATGCTACTTCCCTTTAGTAGCGCTTCACTTTGGTTTATTGGAGTTTGTCAATGGGAATGATAGTTGTCTGACCTCATGTTCAGCACATCATCATGCACAAAACGAAGACAGTCAAATATGACTGACCTGGTTCTTAGTTTCTTGTGGTATTCCTCTCAGAGAGTGACAAATAACTTGATTCTTATTCGCATGACAATGGATTAAGTAGTTGATTGTTTATATCACATTTCTGAATCCACCTGTTCTAAAACAACTCCAATTTGATAAGGGGTTAACAATGCCAACCAAACTAAAGCTAGCAGATTTCTTAACAGTTATTGTTGAACTTCAAAGACATGTCTTTCTTTTCCATATGGAAGTCCTTGTCAACCAAGTGAAACTATATAGACGTTCACAGAGTCAGAAACAAATGATTCATTCCAATAAATATTATCTAATGATTGAAGGGAACTTTTTGGTTGACCTCCAAGGCCTCTACATGATCCCACTTTTATGTTTTGTTATTACAGATAGATGAAAATGTAAAAAGAGAAATTATTAACCACAGATCATTAAGGCATCCCAACATTGTGAGGTTCAAAGAGGTTTGTCAATTACTTCACCTTTCAATAATTTTCCAAGAAAAGGATGTTCTGGGTTCATTACTTGAGTAAGTTTACTGTAGGTTATATTGACTCCAACACATCTTGCTATTGTGATGGAATATGCATCTGGTGGAGAACTCTTTGAAAGAATATGCAATGCTGGGCGCTTCAGCGAGGATGAGGTTCTTGCCCAATGCATTCATTTTGTTTGATGGCTTCTGTTGATTTACTTATCAAGTTTCTCAATTATTATACAGGCACGCTTTTTCTTCCAACAACTCATATCTGGGGTTAGCTACTGTCATGCAATGGTTAGTAAACGTTTCCTTCCATTGATTGTTAAGTTCTATCTGTACGAAGGATAATAGTTTAAAATTTTCATAATTTCCAATCTATTTCTTCCTGAAGCAAGTATGCCATCGTGACTTGAAATTGGAAAATACATTGTTGGACGGCAGCCCAGCACCTCGTTTGAAGATTTGTGACTTTGGTTACTCTAAGGTACTCACATCCCCCTTTTTTGGTTGCTAATGTTTAAACACATCGCCATAAATCAATGTCTCAGATGCCTACTTGCTTTTGAATCAATGTTCCAATAGATTTTCCTTGTTAATGATCGGGGATTATTCAAGAACATGTATCTTTCTTTTTGTTTTTCCATTCTATGAATGGAGAATTCTGCTTTCTTGTCAACGACTTCTTTAATCCTGTATTGACTTTATCTGGTCTAACAGTCATCAGTGCTACATTCACAACCAAAATCTACTGTTGGAACTCCAGCATACATTGCTCCTGAAGTACTGCTTAAAAAGGAGTATGATGGAAAGGTTGGTCCTTTTCTTTATCGTACAGAAGAACAAAGTTGGTAGTCTTTCAATTTCTTGATTTTTAGGGCATTTTGTTTTCTAGAATCTCCAAATTCTTGTTTCCAAAGATCTTACTGATGAAGCTACGGAATCAGTATTTTAGAGCATTAGTTAGCCAACTTACACTCATATATATTAGTCTATGAATCTACACTCATATTTTCTGTTAATTTTTACTATTCAGATTGCAGACGTATGGTCATGTGGGGTAACTTTATACGTTATGTTGGTGGGAGCATACCCTTTTGAGGATCCTGATGAACCAAAGAATTTCCGCAAGACAATACAAGTAAGTCATTACCACCTTAATTACCATATCACAATGGCAATGCTCATGAAACTGACTAATCCATAATGTTTTGTGTTGGCAGCGAATTTTGAATGTCCAGTACTCAATTCCTGACTATGTTCACATATCTCCAGAGTGCCGACATCTGATCTCAAGAATTTTTGTGGCAGACCCTGCAAAGGTCCATATGTTTTTTCTTGATTCTTTAGATTAGATACCGCTAGTTCTGTACAATGACTAGCTATTTAACTTCCTGAAGATATAAGCCTGGTTTTTTAGTCTAATATTATTAGCTACTTGCTTAATCTCTTCATTGCTGGTTTCCTTTCAAGTCATGTTCATGGCCATTTACTCGATTCGAGAACTTTACCTTTCTTAATCTCTTGGTTTATATGGTATTAGATTAGCTGAGAGGGATGAATTTGCTTGTAGAAGGTTAATAAAGTTGAATACCCTTTTATTTTAACAGAGAATAACCATGCCTGAGATTACGAACCATGAGTGGTTTCTGAAGAATCTGCCTGCTGATCTTATGAATGAAAACAACACGAACCACTTTGAAGAGCCTGACCAACCAATGCAGAGCAGTGAAGAAATAATGCAAATAATTAATGAAGCCACTGTACCTCCAGCAGGAACCAATAGTCTAAACCAATATTTAACTGGCAGCCTAGACATTGAAGACGACATGGATGAGGACCTCGATACTGATCCTGATGATCTTGACATTGACAGCAGCGGAGAGATAGTATATGCCATGTGAATAACCCCTGGAAGAAGACGCTAAAGAGGCAGAAACGAAGCTTAGAACCTTGGTAATGAAATTGGGAACAGTAGATCATGTGTCAAACATTATATCACTGTAATGGAGAAAAGTGTGGATTGGAACTTAATTTCAATGTCAACTATAGATAGATTCTGCTTGCATAATTCTCATTTCCGTCAACTTGTATTGTATGCAATCAGCCAAGCTGAGCATGCCTATACACAAAACACTTTCACACTTGGTCCTTGCCACTTCTTAAGATATTGTTGTGTGATAAAGTTGTAATCTTTCATCATTAAAAGCTATGCTGTTAAATCTATCAGAGGAACTGGAACTTGCATTGGCTACAACTCGGAAGTAATTAACTTGTAGATAAAAGGCCACGCCTTTGAATGTGCTTGGGATGAGGTAAGTTCTGATTAACAGCCTTAACATATTAATAATTGATTATTACATTGCTCTCATTAAAATATGAAGTCTGGGTGGTGTAGTTGGTTATCACGCTAGTCTCACACACTAGAGGTCCCCGGTTCGAACCCGGGCTCAGACAATTCTTGTTAATTATTGTTTTTTCTACTTATTCTCATCAGTTTCACTTTCACCATTTAGTAGAGAGCAGGACAAGGAGTGTGCGGGAATTGAGTTGTTTTGGAGATTTTCCTTATATGTTTTTGTGGCTGTTTGGGGTCTGTTATGGACTGTGATAATAAAAGATTTGAAGTTTGGTTATGAAATTACCATCTCAGATAAAAACAAATAAAAGGTGTGGAATCCTTTTAATTTTGATGAGGAGGCGGTCAAAGATCCAACCTTTTATTCCATTGAAGTTACAAGTAACATGATCCTCCAAAACCAGAAAAAAAAAGTGGATCATTAATGTACAGCTCGTTTATCAGTAAAGGGTACATTAAACTTAGTATGTAATTATTAAACTGATGGTTAACATGATCATCTCGCACGCAGGGAACTCTAAAGTCCTGAGTTAAGCTCTATATCATCTGCAATAAACAGTGAAAACAAAAGTTGAATGCGTGAAATACAGAGGCTAGGTCCAGTAGTAAATGACAATGTCCACATCAAACCATCCAATTTAATTATAGTCAGGAAGGAATGCCGAGTCTAAGCTCTCACATGTGAATACCAATGATTTTGAACGCTACAGACTCATCATAACTAATGGCACATAAGATGTCATAATGTCGAACCAAAACCGAAAATCCAGCCACACTATCCAACTCAAGAATCAACATTGCGTAAACATGGTTCAGGAATCTACATCAACACATGAGCATCAACATGCTTTGAGAATGATGCAAATAATAAACATGAGTTAAGGTCAGACACTTACCAACTTGAGGATGAAAGAGAAAAAAGCATCAAGGAAACAAAGGCAGGTAGTCTAGCCCTGTCCTTTCAGGGAATCCCATCATTATGTTTAGATTCTGTAAAGCCTGACCAGATGCTCCCTTCACAAGATTATCGATCTGCATGAAGCTTTTATGAGATTATTATGATAACGCAGGAATAACAACACATACAGAAGTAAGAAGAAAGTTGAGCACAATGATGGAGGGATGGATACATACAACTGATATAATTATTGCTCTCCCAGGTATCCTATCAGGAAAGACATTCACATAGCAGTAATTGGAACCTCGAACATCGTGCGTGCGAGGAACAATTCCTTTGTCCAATAACTTCACAAATTCTTCATTCTACAATAAAGTTGAAGAGAATGATCTCCACATACTTGGTTAAACACAGAAAATTTTGAAGATAATGACAATTTACAGTGTATCATGCCTCAATACATACAACAGATTAGTGGTGCAACAACTAGATTTGCTTCCCTTGGAGGCAATACTTCCAAAGCAAATACTTGAATGGTAAACTAAATGTGTGCTGAAACTTGCAGTGAAAAGACAAGAGTTTGAATATATTGTTTAGACATATACTGCTAAGTCGAGAATGAGCTTCCATTTGAAACAGACATCCCTTGAACAAATATTCAGGTTGAAGAGGTGATTCATTTCCAGGTGACTTAGCAATCATTTGAGAACATAAAAATTAAATATAACACATCGATTCTAATCACAGCATCAGATTTATACCTCATAGGAAACTTTCAATTGGCGGTACAAATCCTCAATTGTTACCCCAGAAGCCATTTGCACATATATAGTTGACTGCATGCCACGGCTCTGAAAAGGAACAGAGAATACTGAACACAAATCCTTTTTAAGCCAAAAATAAGAAGGAAACATTCTTTGCTGGCAATACATTAGCATGCAACTGATACCATTGGCATTAAATGTGGGGTGAAACTGACTGTCACTTTTGAGCATGCTGCATCTGAGAGTCCTTGTTCAATTTCTGGCACTATAATTCCAACATAATAAATAACATGAAACATTATCTAAATAATTGAGAATTTCCTTTCCTTCGCTATTAAATGAAGGCTTGATAAGAATGTGTAAAGTCCCAAAAATCATTGAATGAAGTTTTACCATGGCGATGCTTGGTAACACCGTAGGACATAATGCCCTCAGTTAGTTCAGTATATAGATTTGATACCTTAGCCCCACGTCCTGCAAAATGTATCAGATATAAAAAGCTGCTAAAGAGAATCTTGCAGGTACTATCTGAAAAATATGCATCCAAGGTAGAGAAATTTCAACCTGCTCCGCTCACACCAGATTTTGAATCAATAATGATGTTTCCATGTTCAATTAGATTCGTCTGCACAATTCAGAGTATCATGTGGCACTTATATAATGCAAAGTGGATTGAATGTAAACAATGTGGCAGACTAACCTTTATCAAGGGAATAAGTGGAAGTTGAATTGATGTTGGATAACAACCAGGATTGGCTACAAGGCGTGCGTATCTTACTTTCTCTCTGTATATCTCTGTCAAACCATACACAGCTTCTTCCTGGATCCAGAAAAACGTTCACCAAATGAAAATTTTCAGAGAAAGAAACCGCAACCATTCAATCCATCAGATGAAATATCGCTTCAATATTAACAAATGATAATCCAGTATAATCAAGAAGTAGGCTACCTGCACTACATTTTGAGGGAGTAGGTTTATGTAACTTACCTGTAAATGAGGTGCTCGATGTGGCTGGCCATACCATTCTTCATACTCAGATATATCACGTAGCCGAAAGTCCTGAAAAGTTATCATACCACAGTTCATATGATAAAACTGTGAATTTTTTGTATATGCCTGTTGCTTTAAGCAGAAGCATGAAAGAACTCTAATAAGTAAGCACATGCATGAATCATACCGCAGAGAGATCAACAATCTTTAACCTCTTGGGAAGACCTTTAATTATTTCCTGTAAAAAATACGGAGCTGAATGATAACTAAAAGATAAATAATTCCAAAATAAGATCGTACACTGTACTGAGACTCAGAGTAACTGGTTCGGTGGGTTAAAATATTGATGGTAAGAAGAATGGACCTGTGTGGTTCCATGTGGCAAACAGCAGAACACAGCATCCACATCAGAAAAGTTGGCATCACTGGTGGACACCATTGTTGGTAAATCCTGCAAACATAAAAGAATCAAACATCAGGATGGAAACAAAAAAGGAACATCATCACCTCAACTTAGTTTAACAGTTCCTAATCTTCCAAAATCTGTTTCTTTGTTGCTTTTGGTGGAGCTCTCTGGTTACCTTTGCTAAACATAAAGGAATCAAACATCAGGATGAGAACAAAAAGTAAACATCGTCAGCCCAACTTAGTTTAACAGTTCCTAATCTTCCGAAATCTGTTCCTTTCTTGCTTTTAGTGGAGCTCTCTAGTTAACTTTGCTACATATATCCGTCATTTAATATCAGCATTCATTCCTCTTTCTTTGACCAGCCACTCTGTGTCCTGAACGGAGTTTCTACTGAAGATTAAGGATTCTAACCTTCTGCGTAACAAAATGAGGAAATACGGATTCAATTGATTTGCCAGCATTTCTGTCTGCAGTCATCACAGTTATGCCAAAGAACGGATGGTTTGTTAAGAGTCGGATTATCTGGAAAAAAACAGATTATAACACAATCATATCTAATGAATATCTAATAACAAGTAAGCAAAAAAACAACTCTTAGGAAGTTGTGCAACTCCAAAGAACTAAAAAGACATAGCTTGAAATACTCAATGTGATGCATTAAGACAATGACTAGGATGCACTTCCCTCCTACCTTCATTTTTAAGAAGCAAGTTTACAAAATAAACAGTTAAAAGGATGTCATTGTCTCCTACACAAAATGACAAAGTATCGGCTATCCATCTTATAGCAGAATCCCACTTAAAAGGAGTGATACTAACCATCTAGAACCAAGTTAAAGTGTAAGCAGTTTAATTGATGAAACTTCTCCGTCAAAAATGTAGGTTAAAGTTCCCTCATTTCTCTACCCCCAAACCCAATATCGTTAGACACATCCTAGTAACTGATGGCAATTGACCACCGAAGCTAACGCCATGAAAATGGACAAACAGTACACACAAGGTGCTAATATTAGCTAATATGAATGAATATGGAACAAACCTCTGCACCAGTATAACCACTGGCACCAAGAAGAGCGACACGAGCTTCCTGCCCCGGCTTAGAATTTGATACGCGCAAGCTTTTGAACGGCAATGTGTTGGACCTTCCGAAATACTTCTTGTTTCCATTTTGTTTTGCCAAACTTGACAATCTCTCTTCGCTCTGAAATTTACATGCATAGGTCCAAAAATTAGGCAGCACCAATTAGGAATATCCAATCTTCGTCTGAACCAACCTGAGCATACAATCTATTTCTCTTAAAAACTTCACACTAATCTCTACCCCAACCCAGAACCTTACAACATCAAACTGCACATACAACAGCCCTTTAAATATGATTCGTTTCAATTTCCCACAATAAAGTTGTTAGCTTTCCTGCATTTTCTTGAGATACAAACAGGGACAGTTCAGTAATACATGCACTAACCTTCAAGAAGCACCCTCGATCCAAGAAAGTAGAACTGAGAGAAGCAGTGCTCATTGTTCTCTATCGAAAATAGGCACAGAGACCAGACTGTGCAATACAAAAGCTTACACACGCTAAAAGCACTACAACTAGAAGCATGTGCGAAGAACAGCTACTGGAATTGGATACCGATGCCTGATGAAAGAACATAGAAAAGGTTTGAGCTTTTGGGGTGAAAGAGAAGGTATCTTTAAAAGAGGAGCCACCAAATGCCAAAAACCCTTGAATTGGCAGGCTTCTTGTCTCGTAAAAAGGTTCTTAAAACAGACAGGGCTTTACTTGATTTGATCAGGCTCTCAGGGAATATTAAGGACCACCTTGGCCTCAATAATCACCAATGGTCAAGAAAGAGTCGCCCTATTAGGAAAAAGGAGGGCCAGAGTTGTGCAAGTGACCAGACAGGTTTGAATGTTTGAATGTTAAGAGGATATGAAGGAAAGATTTATTTTAAAATATGTTATAGTTCCGAAAAATTAATGTTTTTTGAAATTAATGTATTTTAATTTATTTAAAGTTTAAAGTTTAATAATTAATTTATTATTAAATTTAAAAATTTTATTTTAAACAAAT
>JAOTAW010000202.1:32010071-32021232 GCA_025629945.1 Erythroxylum savannarum
CTAAACTTAAGCTCCGATTCAATTGCCTCGAATTTGGATCTGGGCAGAAGCTGTCAGACATAACTCAAGTCTGATAAGATGCGGCTGAATCTAACTCAGTATCATCCCTACAAAAACTTATACTTTAGATACTATCACTAAAAATTACGGAAATAAAAATTTTAAAATCTAATATGAACTGGTGCCGATTATTATAAATACAATATTTTTATATGAGGCATTATTAGCCAAATTATCACCATGATAAGCACATATTAGGTGAATGATCACATAAAAATAGGTTAATTATAAAAAAGATTGTGAATTTTAATTAATTTTATAATACAAGTTTGAAGTTTAAAAAAATAATAAAAAAATATTTTAAAATTTAATTTTTAACAGCAATAGTCTGAAATTAAATTTTTTATTAACATGAATGAGGTAACGAGTCATATTAAATTAATATTTTTATCATACGACTGTCACATATTTTATTTATGATACATATAAATTTTGTTATTTAATAAATTAAAAATATTTAAAACTTTAAAATAATTATATATATTCATTTATGTCATTCACAAAATATAAGAATCAGATTATTTTATTAAAATTTAAAATTTAATGCTATTTTTTAAAATTTGAATTAATATTATAAATTGATTAAATTTTAGTTTTTTTAATAATTAACCTCACAAACATTAATGGAGATAGAGGCAAAACATTCATTAGCAAAGTCCAGCATTGTAGGTAGCAGCTAAAACGACGTGTAGTTGTTGAAGAGAAAATACGCGCCAACGTAGCAAACGCAAAATTAGAAAGAATAACAGAAAAACACTATTTTTTTTTTCAAAAAATTTCATTTTTGATCTAAGAAGTAAATCAAAGACGAACATGAGGCCGATGGAAACCATACACGATCTGGTCGAAGAGACAAAGCTTCGAACGGTTTGGTGGTTTCTTTGTATCTTCTCCGTCACTTACTTCTTGTCTCGTAAGCTAGTCGCTTGATTGCGCTGATCTAAGAGAAGCATAAGTTTATGTTAGAGGAGGTTTTGGGTTCAATTGTCGTTTTTCTATTACAATCCCGTTCTGAATTTGTGTTTACTGTGATAAATTAGTTTTCTTTTTGATACATTTTAGTTGTTCAATGTGAATTTGTGCTGGTATTTCTATTTATTGATATACTTTTGTGTAGTGTTGTTCTAGTTGTTTTGAATTTCGGGATTGTATGTCATTTTTAGTCATTTTAGGTTTAACTGTGAATTCTATTTTTTTAAAAACCCAATTAAGTTAGTTTATTGCCCGTAATGCATTCGTTTTATATACCCATTTTTATTTTTCTTTTCCTTTTGTCTTTTCTTCTTTTGAAGTGAAGAATTCTTGTATATAAGCATTTTAACTGCGTTTTTATAAGGTATTAATATTTTCTGAGTTGAGCCTTGATGAATGATGATTTATGACACTGATACAATAATATGACTTTAAATTATATACCAGAGGTTGCTCGTTTCATGGTAATAATTTACTGTGTTGACATATTGTTAATGATGATTTGTGACTGTGTTTATAACAGTTAGTATACGTATCAGGTTGCATGCAGTTTTTGGCTTTGTGGTAATTGTTGTTGTGACTATGAATATTGTTAGGATTTTAGTTCCTTATTGCAGATACAAGCACATCAATGTGGGTGAATCTGCCAATATCAATCCTAATTGTATCTGCATTGCGAGTTTTGTCTAATGAGGTAGAGTTCAAGTGGAAAGTACGTCAGCCTGTTTCTCTGCAGTCATATTTGTCTCATTTGGAGAAGAAAAAAGTATCTCGAAATGATCCACACCTTTCTTCTTCACCACCTGCACCAAGATGGAAAAGAAAATTTGATTCTCCAGTTGTAGAGGCTGCACTAAATGATCTTATTGATAAAATGTTGAAGGATTTTGTGGTAGATCTGTGGTACTCTGAGATTACACCTGACAAGGAAGCTCCTGAGCTTATTCGTTCAGTAATCATGGATGCTATTTGTGAGATATCAGTAAGGGCTAAAGAGATAAACCTTGTTGATTTGCTAACTAGGTAATTTTGCATGGAAGATTTTTTCAGGAACTGAAAGTTGAGTAGTAAATAAATGTGAATATTTGAATGATTCTTTGTGCAGGGATGTGGTTGATCTAATAGGGGATCATTTGGACCTATTCAGACGAAATCAATCATCCATTGGTGTTGATATAATGGGAACACTTTCTGCAGAGGAGAGAGACGAAAGATTGAAACACCATCTCATGGTTTCTGAGGAGCTCCATCCTGCATTAATATCTCTTGAGAGTGAGTACAAGGTGTGAGGGGAGTGTTCTGATGATCAAAAAGTTTCTTGCTTTTGCTTTTAGAACCTATATAATACACACACACACACACACACACACACACACATATATTGTTCAAACCTCCTTTTTTTATATATTGTTTGCCTTTTGATAAACAAAAGGTTCTTCAGCGAATCATTGGTGGAGTCATAGCTATAGTATTAAGACCTCGAGAAGCTCAATGCCCTTTGGTCCGTACTATTTCTCGAGAGATTATAACTTGCTTGGTAGTGCAGCCAATTTTGAATCTTGCAAGTCCTGGGTAAGCGGTCTATCTTTTTGGTATTCTTATTCATCTTTTTTAAATCACCAACTTTTCTAGAGCATCATGGCTTCATTGCCTGCTATTTCCTCCCATCGTTTGCATCATTTCTTTTTGTTTCAGAAAAGGTTTCAGTAGATAATGTGGGACTCCTATGTCTAATGCACTAATTTGTTTCTATTAGTCTGCAATTTTCTTTATATGAATTTATGTTTGTTTTTTAATTTGTAACTCAATGCTTGAATAGATTATTAGCTCCATTATTTCTGCAATAAGAGATCTCAGATTTTTTTTATATTTTCACGTAATCAGGTATATCAATCAGGTGATTGAGTACGTTTTGGTTGCTATTAAAGATGGTGGTCTTATGGATATTGTTGGTTATCAGTCTACAAGTGGCGTGCATGATGTTAATTCTAACTCTAAAATGGATTCAACCTTAAATAGTGAAAACGCTGATTTTTTTGATGGAGAAAAGAGTTATCAACAAAGTGATATGCCCTTGGAAAATGTTGATACTGATACACAAACAAGATTAGACTATAAGTTAGGCCAGCAACAGGCTTTACAGCCACGTAGTGCAGAGTGGGCACACATACTTGAGGCCACAACGCAGAGACGAAGAGAAGTTCTTGCTCCTGAAAATCTTGAAAACATGTGGGCAAAGGGAAGAAATTACAAAAAGAAAGAGAAAAAAAATGTCGAGGGGGTTGAGTCTATAGGAAAAGCTTCTGCAATGAGTAGTTCTTCAAGAACTGCAAGTCTGGGAAAGGAAATGATAACCAGCAACTCTGTGATTCTCACAGAAACAGATGATAAAGCTGCATTGGAAGTACCCGGTCAATTAAGTGTTGATACTGTATTATGCAGTGAGAACACACGTGAGAGACAGTGTAATCTGAATTATGATAAGTTGTCATCTTTTCAGAAACAACATATTGGACATGAATTGAGGAGTTCCTGGAGTGCTTCTATTGGTGAAAATAAATCTAGTTTGAAGAGATCCAACAGTTCTTCTGTGGAAGCAACATCTGATCATAAAAAGGCAGTTACCGGACAAGTAGGCAGATCCATTATTTCAGAGCTCTACAAGTCCAGTTATGGCAGTCATAGCGATGATCATGTTGTAAAGCAAATCTCAGACATAATCGTCCGGAATGTGAGACCTCATGTTCCTAAACTAAAATGCCGGGTGAGTATAACTTTCTGGAGTTGATTGTGAGAAATAAATAATGTGAAAAGGAAAATTTGGAGTGAAGTGTCATTTTGATGTGAGGTTCAAACTATGGGAGCTTCTTTATTTAGCTTTCTTCCAAATGTGAGTGATACATAGATCTGATTCAAGTGCTACTTGTGTTCCTATGTCTTAACAGGTCCTTGGAGCCTACTTTGAGAAACTAGGTTCAAAATCTTTTGCTGTTTACTCAATTGTTCTGATAGATGAAGAAAACACGACTTGGTTTGTCAACCGAAGGTTTATTTCTCTTCTTTATAACGTTCTAATGTAGATCTTCAGATTATTGCATGGAAATTCTTTAAATTCCATTAAGGAAAGAGTTTATACGATTTACATCTTAAAGATTTTCTTTGCAGATACAGTAATTTTGAGATACTGCATAGATGCCTAAAGGAAATTCCTAATTACACCTTACACTTGCCTCCCAAGAGGATATTCTCGTCAAGCACTGAGGATGCTTTTGTTCATCAACGCTGCATTCAGCTTGATAGATATCTTCAAGTGTTTATCTAGTTCCTGCTCTTTATTCTTTAGTGGAGTGTTTGTTTCCTTTTTTCTACATCTTGAATCACACTGCATTTTTCAGGATCTCTTATCTATAGCTAATGTTGCTGAACAGCATGAAGTATGGGATTTCTTGAGTGTTTCTTCGAAGGTGCAAAATCTGTTGAATTGCACATATTCTGTCTTTGTTTGTATTACTTTTTTCTTTCTTGTAATTCAGTTGTAAGCTGAATGCACCTGAAGTTCTATATTTTTTCTCACTTTTGAAGAATTACTCGTTTGGGGAATCTTCATCAGTAATGAGACCCCTTGTAGGTATGCAGATAAACTCTTGTTTATTACATCAGAAAAACCTCACATTATCTTCTCTGCAACTGGTTTACAATCCAATCCAAGCAGATTGTGCAACCACTTCTTCAGAATTGCTGTTTGGAATAATTGATATTTGAGAGCTATTATCATTGGTTCTGTTCCACCTTCATTTGGTAATTTTCCAACTCTAATTCTGATGTTTGAATTTACTCAGTTCATGTGGATGATGCTGTTGACGATATTATGCACCAACTCAAAGGGGTTTCTGACTGCTTAAAGCATACTGTTGGCTCATCTTCCCCTTTTGATAAAACCTTGTTGTCATCTCAAAAGAATAACTTGTCATGTCATGCTAATGACACGAGTTATCCTATCTGGAGGGAAAATACGTCAGAAACCATGAACATCATTTCTGATGATGAACAAAATGGTAAGCAAAGCTGCCAAAACCAGGGGGAGTTTGCATCCAGTGAACATACTGATCAGTGGCATTCAGATAATGGGTTAAACCCCAAAGGTTTTCAACCTCAGGTAATCAAACATAAGGAGGAGTTTAGGAGCTTAGGTTCAGGAGAACAAATTAATTCAGATGTGAAGTCTGAGTGGAAGGAATGTGTTGGAATACCTCCAACAAGTTCTTCTATAACCTCTAATCGTGAAAAAGATCCAGTTGAAATGCCTCCAGAGGTAATTTTTGTTTAGAAAATGTCAATCTGCTGGTTCATTTTTGCATTATCTTTTCATGTGAAAGTATATGGTCTATCTACATTGTGTTTGAAATAGATAATTTGTTCTTAATTGGACTATTCATGTGTGCTCTCTCCTATTCTGTTGATTGTTTGCTGATAAGCTGCTATCTGCTGAATCATCAACTTTGGAGTAATCAAGGTGAACATTTTTTTATTCAGAGCAAACCATTATGTGAAATCAGATTGAATTATTTCCTTGGCTTTTACCCTGTGAAAAGCAAGTGGGTTCTGCATTTTCCTTGAAATATTATTGATCTCTTTGATTCAATAACACAACATTATCTTTGTTGATTGATTTTATGCATTGCTGTATTACAGTCTGGGTTACTTGTAGACACTTTTGGATACTGACTGTTCATTCCTATGGCAGTGGGCCCCACCTAATGTAAGTGTACCTTTGTTAAATCTGGTAGATAAGGTCTTTCAGCTAAAAAGAAGAGGGTGGCTGAGGTTAGTTGTTTGCTGTTTTAATTTAATCAATTATGCATTTATTAAATTTTGTGTGTTCTTTGGGCAGTTTCTTCTCAACAAATATATGTACAAGATGCTTTGCTTTTTGTTTTTCAATCCCAATTTTGCTACTTTTAACTTTTCTTTTTCTTCTTATTTTAACTTTTTGTCGTTTCCTTTATGATAAGCTACTTGAAGTAAGATTCTTACGAATCAAAATGTATTTACATTTTTGGACAAGCTGCGATAAGCATAATGAACTTTGGGGACATGCCTGGTATATTTGTCCCCTGGTATATTTCTTTGGCCTTGATTTTTGGGCAACTGCTCGTGAGTACTTGATCACTTTTTGGGGTTCTGATGAGGGGAAAACACAGCTTCACTTCTTTTGGCTCAAGTTTTGTTGTCCTGTTTATATATGCAAATAGCTATCGTCTTTAACATGTGATTATTTGTTTTTGCTTCTAAAGGAGACAAGTGTTTTGGATGTCAATGCAAATAGTACAGTTAGTAATGGAAGATGCCGTTGATGATTGGCTGTTGAGGCAGATTTATTGGCTTAGGAGAGAAGATACTATTGCACAAGGGATTCGGTGGCTGCAGGATGTAAGGACTTAAACCAATGTTATTATCAATGTTTAAACTGGTCTTGTTCTTCTTTATACTTTCTGTCTCATCAGATGATTCTACACTCCTTCTCTTTGTCTATTTTTTTGTTTGTATAAAGAATTAGTCAGTTTTGGACATGCTGGATTTGCTGATTTGGCAATCTAAGGCCCCTTCCAGGCACCAGCATCTTTGCACCAACTTCTTCAATCTAAGTGAGCAAATTCCAAGAACGAGGACCTTAGATTCTGGTTTAACTTGAAAAGGGCTTAGTTATGTAAAGTAACTAGTTCTATTTTTTTTATTTAATTTTAAGTTACTGGTTTGTCGCCTGGAGGATGGGTTTGGATTGCCAAAATGCTAGATCAGGCATTATAAGAATTCCGATGAATGTTTAAGCTCAGACCTCCATTTTATCTTTCCTCAACATAGTGACTCCAAATGAATTAGTAACTGCATTTTTCTAGCAACCTGATATTACACCAACATGTAAACTTATGCTGCATGTGCACGATAATAGGTCATGTCACATACGTAATTCATGTGGCTAAATCACTGTGCCATTGTTTTCATTTGCATGTTATACTTTGGCACTGCCTTTTATTAACATATCAATCTCCATTTTTCATCTAATAACTTGTCTCTCATAGTTTCTCTGGCCAGATGGCTCATTCTTCATGCAAGTTACAGAGGATAATCTTGATGGTGCTCATCGAAACCTGATGCCCTTTCAGATTAGCCAATATACTACAAGTAAGGCTTCAAATATCTCCTTTGAAGAACAGCTTGAAGCTGCCCGTAGAGCTAGTAATATCAAGAAAATGCTGTTTGGTGAGTTCAACATTCCTTTTAAGTCTCACATTCAGTTATGTGAGATCAATTTATATTATTCTGAAGTGATTCCCCCTGTGGTATTTATCATGTCTGAAAGTATTTGGTCATCCATTTTTTAGCTTTTGTTTCCATTCTTTTTCATAGAAGTACATAGGTTGAGGTTTAAAATTCCGTAGCTAGTTAATAGAATTGATGTAACTTGGAAAAACCAGTACGCATTTATGTGATTGAAAAGATCCCCCTTTTCATGATTATATAAACCATGTTGATCTTCCTCGTTTCATTAACATTTATATGTTTACATTTCTCGGATGCACTTATGAATGATTGAATAAAAGAAATGACCCCCTTTCTCATTTTAGGTGGAGCTCCAACGGCCTTAGTGAGCTTTATTGGGAAGAAACAGTACAAGCGATGTACAAGAGATATTTTCTATTTCACTCAGGTTGATCTTCGATTGTCTCTGTCATCCTATCTCACTATAAACGCATTTCTTAAATTCTGTGCTCATACATCATTTGCGACTGAACATTGATATGATTTCTGACACTTGCAGTCTACTATTTGTGTGAAGCAACTCACATATGCTATCCTAGAGCTGTTACTGGTTTCAGTTTTCCCAGAGCTCCGGGATCTTCTGTTGGATATTCATAAGAAGATGCCAGTACCACCTTCATAGGAAGCCCATGATGTCATTGAGCACTCCTTATTTTTGTGGTCTAAAGATACCATGAATAGAAAAAGGAAAGGTTCATGCTGAGCTCCAAGAATGGCCAGAACTCGATCAATGTGTCTCAATGGCATTGCATATACAGTATTTGTTCATTTGATGCCAAAAGGACGACTTGATGGGTGAGAAAATTGGGTGTGTTTTTCTTTCTCCAACACATTTTTCAGATAGAGGGAATGAAGCAGAGTAAGGTCTCTTGGTTGAAAGTGTATAGGGTTGTAAATTTTAGGGCTTGGTGTGTATAGAAGATGGTACTTTTGTATTGGTAGAGGGTTCAACTCAGAATAGGAAATAAATAATTGATGTTTACAAGCTACTTCGTGTCAGAAGATCTCATCTCTTTATTGGACAGAGAAATAGAGAAACGAGAAGATCTCATCTGTGAAACAAACAGCCCCTGAGTAAATGACATAGAAAATCTCATCTGTGAAACAATGGCCATTCATTAGTTCTTATGCATTATATTGCTGGTAAACTTTATACCAACCACCTACTAGCATGATCATTATTAGATTAATTATTTCAGCTGCATCCCCTTCTCTCTTAATCATAATCTCATCAACAAAATTATGTATGCTCTCATCATCAATTATCATACGAATTGTTTTATCCCTGAAAACTCCTACTACTTTGACACAGTGAGGAAAAAAAAAACTAAGCAACACATTGCAGAAACACGAGAATCTAAAAAATAATAATCTTAAAGCAAACTGAATATGAGAATCTTATTGTTTGAACGAATCATACAACATTTAAGAGGTTTAATCCAAAGAAAAATAGGAAATTAGTAACAAATAGAAAACTTAAAGAAAATAGAAAATTGAAACAAGTAGAAAACTTATAGAAATAAAAAACAAAAATAAGTAGAAAAACTATAAAAACTAGCAAACTTATACAAATAGAAAACCAAAACAACTAGAAAACCTATAGAAATAGGAAACTAACTTAAGCAGGAAACTTATGTAAATAGAAAACTTATTTTAACATATGTTTCACGCAAGTCCCTTCTACTTGGAAAAAACTCGTCTTTGAATGTTTTGGAAAATTTGGGTCCAATGGCTTATTGCAAAGAAGGTTCGGTTTGTACAAAGAAGATTCAGTTTTGAATCACCCTTATGTATGCAGTCGTTTAAAATTTAGGGTCAGATCTTTGTCTCCTGCAAGGGAACCCACCCGACTCGAGTGGGGATTAGTGTAAGTGTGGATAGCTTAAAGGTGTCTTCCTATAGTTGGAACCCTTCTAGAACACCTCGTGAAAAATTTAAAAAAAAGAAGGTTCGGTTAATATTTGACGTTCTGATTCAATGATAGTAAGGAAAGTCTGCCTCTCTACTTTGGAAGCTTTGGGCTAGGAATTCTTTCTTTGCGGGTGAAGCACAAAGTTTTTTTCTCCTTTCTCCAGCTTGTACACATTTTTCTATTCAACATATTGAGTAGCACCTTCATCTTCTTGCTCTCCATAAAACTACGAGGAGCAATCACTACCTTATAAAAAAATCATTATATTATTAAAAAATATCACTACATTATAGAAAATACTACTGCTTTCTATAAAAGTACCACCTTATACTATAAAAAATACCACTTAATGCTATAATATATACCATTTCATTATAAAATATTTATGTCAATCAAACATGTTCCATAACTTTACATGAACTATGTCTCAAACATTATATAAAAAAGCACTACAATATATAAAGGGTTAATTACAAAAAATTCTTAAACTTTTGTAAATTTTGTAATTATAGCTCGAACTTTAAAAGTAGCAATAAAATGTTAAAATTTTCAATTTTTTTCAATTCTAGCCCAACGTTAGTGACTCCGTTGTCTTTGCTGACATGACAGTACTACATGTCTAGGAATCTTAATTAATAAGACATGTCAGCAGTGGTTAAGATTAAAAATTCTAATTAATTAAACAACATCATTTAATCACTTTAGTTGACCATGCCGTGATGTTCAAATGATCTAACTCCTTTTCTTCTTCAGTGGCAATAAAATGCCCAAATCTATTGTTCTTTTCATCACGAAACTCAGCTCAGAAAGAAACATTATTGCTTATTTTGATAGGTCTATTGCTTTCTTTGTTCTTGTTCTGAAGTTAACATGAAACCCATCTCTAAGTTCTTTAAGAATATGAGGTTTTTGTATCCTAATTTTACTTGGCCACTCACAACACTAACGTTGGTCTGACTTATTTTTGTCTCTATTCCCTATATCTATTATCACTACCCCATATCCTCTATCAATCAAAATTTTCACCTAACAATCAAAACATCATTTTTCAGCAATCGCTTGCTATTTTTGTGTCAAATGAAGAATGAAAAAGATGATAGGTTCTTACCAACAATAAGATGGCAAGTTCTTGCCACCGATAAGATTAAACGATGACTGTAAAATAGAGAAACAATGATGTTTGCGTCTAAGAGTAGGGATCGACGAACTTATTTAGGAATTTAATCTTGTTGAAACAACATCGTTTTAATTATATCATAAAATAATGTCGTTTCATTAGTCTAAGTCACTTATATTCATTAAGGTTGACGTGTCTTATTAATTAAGACACATGACACTATTACGTTAGCAAAGATAACAGAGTTACTAATGTTAGGCTAAAATTGAAAAAATGAAAGTTTGGACATTTTATTGTCATTTTTTAAAGTTTAAGTTATAATTATAAAATTGACCAAAATTTAAGATTTTTTTGTAATTAATTCTATATAAAAATAACATACTCCATATTAGTATATTACAAACAAGTACCACTTCGCACTACAATAAATACGAATTCACACTAAGTTATCATGTCAACCAAACACATATTATAGAAACTATATCTCAAGTATTATATAAAAAATGTCACTATATTACACAAAAAATTCACTATGTTACGCAAAAAAATACCTCCATATCATACAAAAATATCACTATATTATATAAAAAATATAAATTATACAAAAATATCATCACTATCTATAAAAAAATCACTTTATAATACAATAAATACAACTTCACTTTATATGAACATCACTTCAAACTAGGTTATTCATGTCAATAAAACACAAAAATTGTAACGCCCCAAATTAGGGGTTAGAATATTAACGGAAATTATTACATTTTGGCATGCATTCA
>JAOTAW010000202.1:32021332-32033384 GCA_025629945.1 Erythroxylum savannarum
CATAAAAATTTGTATCTTTTGGAATTGATTTGAAAAAGTTTGATGAAAAGAAAATGAAGGATCGGTTGGGAGAGCATGATCAGGGTATGAACACACTTTAGCTTTTTAAGCATATCTTGAGCTGTAGAGCTCCGATTGAGATGATTAAACAAACTAGAGACTTAGAGCTTCAATTTCTTTGAAGAAGTAAAATTGAAATTCTGGTTTGAAGATTTCTAAATTCTATTCTGAAATAAGAGAAATAAGTTTGAGTATGGTGATTGATTTGTGTGGGCACACCATTGAACAAATTGTGAGGAAATTTTTGAGATGTTATGAGAATGAAGATGAACTGATGATGGATAATGAGGGTCAATGCAATAACCCTTCAAGATAATATGCATGCTCACGTCTTATGATGTTTTGGATAGTTTGGGCTCCGAAAATCGGACCCAACAATTATGGTATCAGAACAAGAAGATGAATCGATGATGGTTAAGGAGATTTCATGGGAATACGCTCACGTTTCATGTTTTCGCAAGAGTTGGATTTCAAAATTAAGGGGGTCCATCATATTTGGTATCAGAGCAAGAGTTGGGTTCCGAAAACGGGATCCAACATATTTCATTGGATATGCCGAAAGGTCTAAAGTATATAGGTTCTATTGTGCATCACATTTATCTGTCTTTTTCTTCCTTATAAACTGCAAGCTTAGTTTAAACCGGTTGATTTTGTAAGAAATTACCCAATTTTAGTTTGATGGAACCGATGTTAATTGATATAAGTATCGAATGTCTACTCACATGGTTACATTTGTTTCCCTAACTTGGCCTTGTAGAGCTCTCACTTATTTTTGAACATGTGATAATATTTTATACATGCTTTGAATCACATGATGGAAGTTAAATGTATGGTTTATATTCTCTTGGCACAACATCAGTAGATATGGCACTTAAGTTCAGGCTCCGACCTGGGTTAATCGGGTTCAAACTCAAGTTGGGGTCTTTTTAAAAATTTTGAGCTCGAACTAAGTTTAGGTTTAAGCTGCCTAGGCTCAATCTGGCTCGAAGCCTAAAAATTATAGACAAAATGATGTCATTTTATTTTTAATTTTTAAAAAATAAAGAAATCAATCGAATCAAGCTCGAACTCGGGCTCGGGTATCTCGCTCAACCTACTTGGCCTATTATCATCCTTAAACACCAATAACTCCATGCTAACAAATGAGATGTTATTTTTAGTTTATTTAGAAGGAAAAAAAACACAAATGTCAAGAATAGAACATGACATAGGTCGTACAAAGGTCTCTTATAACATAACAATTTTTTAGGCTATTTTAGGTTGATGATATACTAATTTATTATCTATAATTATTTCAAATGAAAGAAGCTAACTCTTTGGCATAGTCCAATTCAATATAAAATTCAAATCAACCATATGTAGGATGTAATTTGTCCCAATCAAATGACAATCTTGTAATAAATGAAGGAACATTTGGGATTAAAAAATAGAAGTTATTCAAGGTTGAGAAGTGATATTTGATATCACTTTATAAAGACTAAAACAAGCGAAAGAATTATCAAGATAAAATATAAGTACTATTAGAAGTTGCTAATTAGAGGTTTGAAAAGTGAAACCTCGCATTTGAAATTTCATATAACTGTATGTAGTCAAAGAAGAATGGTACAAGGACGTCATATGACTACCATAATTTATGATCCTAAAATTTCTCATATTTTATTTACAAGGAAAATCATTACTCATGAATATCCACTTTCAATTGTAAATAATGTTGACTTTAAGACGTTTGTTACTTCATTCTTGTCAACTTTTAAGATCCCTCTTCATAATACTATATGATATTTTAAATCTTATGATTCATAGAGGAGAAAGATGTTGAAGATATTGTCAGTTAATATCAGCAAGTAATGATCACATTAGATATGTTGACATTTGGAAATCACACGAGAGATTATATGGTTGTCACATTGTAATATATTAACAAGACTTGGATTTTATGTACTCACATCTTGAGCTTAATAATGTTTAAGAAGTATATTTTGATTATTTTTATATTGATTTTTGATATGTTTGATCGTTGAATTTGCTTTTAATTAACGTAATTATTTATGTTCCAACACCTTATATAAGTGATAGATTAAAGACTTTGTTGGTTAATTATTTGATGGACTAGAACATTGACATGAAATTATCAATAATAACTTTGGATAATCGTAGTACACATAATGCCATAATTGACAAAGTCAAGAATAAGTAGTGGGATGAGAATTTTTTAATAGAAGGAAGGAAGCAATTTGAAATAGGACAATATATTGAAGTGTAACACCTAAATGAGAAATTTGAGAAAACAGTAAGATAATTATACATTCCTTACATTAGGAAGTTATACTTGGATTAACCAACAAGGTGGGATTCTACATTTAAAGTGCTTAACGTAGTGATCAAGTATATGAATATTTTTTTGTAATGAGAGTTGACAAAAGAAATTTATAGAAAAATAGAGGTGTTTAATGTTGTAACTAAATTGTTTTCTGATATAAAATAACTGCTCATATTTGTTTTTCTAACATATGTATGATCAAATTAACATTATCTCAAAGGATCACTTATGCTAATGAGGTGGTTTAAATGATGCAAGTAGAATGATGAAAAATTCAACAATTGTTAGAACGTGACTAATACTACTATAAAAATTATCACTATTTTGAATTCAAGCTACAAGATATTTATAGTTGAATATTGTTTTTAGAAATTATATGGTGATCAAACTTCAATACAAGTTAACACTATGAAGCACTAATGGTAATATTTGTTTTTTTATTACAAATTAAGAATAGGTAAGGGTTCGATAATAATAATTCAATGTGAAGTTTAGTTTCCATTAATACATTTGTCCAAGCAAGAAGTTATTGATTTAAATCTCATTTTGAAGGAATTTATTAAGGAATAAAAGGCTAAGATTTCATTTATTAGAAAAAAATTTGGATACATATTTCGGAGTTGATATTTTTCCAGATTTATGAGAATTTTGATATATTATTGTGGTGGAAGTTGAATAAAGATCAATATTCGATTATACAAACAATTGAACTAAATTTCTTAGTTATCCCTAAATTTACGATTGTTTCTAAATCTACTTTTAGAAGGATTAGTCGGATAATGAGTCCTCCTTGTAGTTCACTTCATCTGACAATTTTAAAGGTTTTAATATGTGTCATAAGTTGGTTATGTAATGAAAAGATTCAAGGTAAACTCTAGTTTATAATTTATATACATTTATGGCTTTAATATTTTTTTATCATATAATTTATACTTTTTTAATATTGCAATAAGTATAAAAAATATGGATATAGATTAATTTATAAATTGTTATGGATGCTTTCAAAGAAATGTTGTATATTAGTTTTATTAACCATATATTAGTTTAATCAAATTATTGTATAAATTGGTATGATGTTTATAATATTTTTTAAAAATATAAAAAAAGAAGGGATGTCAATAGGCCAGCGGGCATGTGGCCCCAACCTACCTTATATATAAAAAAACATAAAAAATGAATAGTTACAATTATTCATTTTTTAAAATTAATAATTATAAATAAAATGATGTGGGCCGAGACGTCATGGGCCAGGAGACCACGGGTTGGGTGGCCTGTGGCCCTAGCCTGACCTCAGACCTGTGGCCTACTCAGCCCTAACCTTCTTTATATATTAAAAAAAAGTAAAAATGACTTTTTTTAAAGTTATTTTTATATAACATCCCTAAAAAAGAGTGATGCAAGGTGTATATGATTGTCACTCCAAAAAAAGATATCAATAATATTTAATTACATTAATAATAAAGTGTAATTACATTAAAATTAATAATTAAATATAATTGTGTTATTTTAAAAAATAAAATAAAAAATAAAAAATCGTCCACTCATTGGTAGGAGTGGGATTTCCTTCTCCCGCCTTTTCTCATCGTGTCTTTATTCTTTTCTACAGTCTCTCCGCCATTCCCATACACCTTTCCACTCACTTAGAGAAAAGAGCGAGAAAGACACAGAGTTGTTAACTATGGTGTCAAGGAGAAGAAATGCCGAGGAAGACACTGCAAACGCTGAAAACACCAACAACTATAATGGCGATGACATTGCTGGCGCTTTAAGGAAACGAGCTATTGAGAAGAAGGAAGCCAAAGGGAGTGACGGCTTGGGGTATGAGGAGTTGAGAGACAGAAGGATCAGAGAGAACAAGGACAGAATGCAAAAGTTGGGTCTTTTCGAACTCTCCCTGAAGCTGAAGCCCCAGCCTAAGAAAACTCCCCAAACCGCCTCCTCTCAGAAGAGAAAGCCTCAAAATGCATTGGCCGCTGCTGCCTCCCCTAGGCGATCTTCTAGGTATATGTGTGTGCTTTTCATCTGCGTTGTGCTTGTTTAGTGAGAAAAATTTGAGAAAAGGTTTTTACTTTTGGGAAAGTTCGTCGGGGTTGGATTTCTTTTTAATCATAGCAGTGTTTTCTTTTTAATTGTTTTTGGAAAGTATCGTTGCAGCATGTTTGTGAAGAAAGACTTTGTTTTTATCGAAGGCTATGAAAGAGTGTGTTGTCTTTGCATATCGTTGTTTTAAACCGTGGGATTGAGTTAAAGCTCTAAAGAATGTGTTGAAGTAAGCACCTTATTGTTTTGCTAATCTGTCTTTTTGGTAACATGATGGGTTTAGGTTGAAGTGCATGACCCCGGTTAACTATAAGGAGAGACCCATTAAAATCAAGATAGAATTGTCTGAGGATGTGGAGATACGTATACTGGAGGGTTCTCAGCCCGAAGTTTATACAGAAGAACATGAGAAACTCTTGGGGGATTCTAAGGCAGCTTGGACTTTGTATGTAGATGGTTATGACTCGGATGGAAATCGCATGTATGATCCGGAGAAGGGAGAGTCATGCCATCAGTGCAGGTAATTAGCTTGTGAATCTTTCTAATCATTGAGTTTTGGTTAGTTTGTTTGGTATCATTTTGTGCATCATGAATTGTATGCTTGGTTGCTTTTAGAAACATGCTTACAGATGGTTATACCTTGCAGACAAAAAACTCTTGGTCTTCACACTCATTGCAGCAAATGCAACTTGGTCCAAGGCCAGTTTTGTGGAGATTGCTTATACTCTAGGTTGTAACACTCTCTTAAAATTTAAACCACTTGCTTTTTTTTGGTAATCTGAAAGCACTTTTTCTTGCTCCTGTCGTATTTGTGCTTGAATGTTGTTGCTTGATTTTTCCTTACAAAGTGCTTATTTTGATACCAGAGAGGCACTCAAAAGATCATTTTCAGACTGTCTTTAGGTGCAAAACTATTTCTATTTCCAAAACCTGTTTTCGTGCATTCTTTTCGCTCTAAAGTTTACCATACAAAAAACCAATAAGAACAAAAGAAGAATTGTCTCAATTAGCTGCCACAGTAGGCGCTTTCTGTTCTTCCTTGTTTAGCAATGCTGAGAAAAGTAGCATCTTCTCCATGATAGCACATATTTCATCCGATTGAAATCATTTTCAACTTTGGTATGAACAAATATTAGATGAGGGTTCTTAAATGCCTGTCCTTGTCTATCCCAAATTTTTGTAATTGAATTTGAGACAATGCATCTATTTTAGGTCTTAAATATGTGTGCAGAACACACAAACATACTATCAAATAATATAAGAAGTTACAGCTCTACTAGAAGGCATACATAAGTGCACAAATCAGAATCAGATGCCACCACCGAAGTTCACGGGTGTTGTGTTTTATGTTGTCTGAATAAACGTCCTCAAGTATGACCATTGTCCCTCTCTTGTGCAGATATGGAGAAAATGTTATTGAAGTAAATGAAAATCCAAGTTGGATTTGTCCAGCTTGTCGGGATATTTGTAACTGCAGTCGATGTCGAAAAGGGAAAGGTTGGACACCAACAGGTTGTATTTATAAGAAGGTAATGCAGTTAACACATTTTCCTTTGTTTTCTTTTCTAATATCCTTTCAGATGCATCTTGTTCTCAATCTGACTTTGGATAAATATTAGAAGAGGTTTTAGGGACGTCAGGTGTACACAGCTTTAGTACTGCTTATTGAAAAGCTGTGTTTGTATAACATAATCCCATAGCCTTCCAAGTCAAAACGTGTTTAGAATTGTGCAATGATTCACCCACAGGTCAGGAATAATTGCAGCTCTTAATAATGCTATTCAAGAGTATTTTAAAGTTTTGTGCTTTTGTATTGCTGGATTGTCCAATCATGTGACCTCCAAACTTTGGCATCTAGAATTGTGGCTGGCCAATATCATTTCAACTACAATGCGAAGTACACAAACGCTAACTTCTCTTTCTTCTTTCAGGTTTTGAAGCTGGGCTTCAAGTCTGTTGCTCATTATCTCATTCAAACTCAGCGTGGCCAAAGTCGCTCAGCAGACTCACTCACCAAAGGTTTGGTTTCTGAGGCAGATTCACTCACCAAAAGTTTGGTTTCTGAGGAGGGAACACTTTTGTCTGCTAATACAGATCAGCTGAACGAGTTTCATAATGCTCAGCCCAAGATTGATCAACATAAGATGGAAAAAGATGTGAAGCAAGAGCACTATTCTGATAGTAGCTATGATGTTGATGCCGACAAAGAAGATGCCGAGGACAACGACAGTGGTGACAGCACTGAATGATTTTGGAAGATAAGGATATTTTGTGCTGCAAAGTATCAACTGGAGTTGGACTCGCATTCAGTATAGTTCCTGATATGTAGGAGGAAGAATGAGACTTGCTCTTTTTTGACGTTACATTTCCCTGCTTGTTTGAGTTTAGTTTTCCCAATGCTCTCAGATTTTGTCCAGCAATTAGCTGTAGCTTCTACTTATAACTCAAGCAACATGGTATGCTCATAGTCCCAAGCAGTAAGCAGTTCTATGATAAAACTAACAATGCTTATTTCTTCGTTGATGCAACATTTTTCAGGTGCTCATACGTGAAAGTTACTTAATGTAGTAAATGTATGAACATGATCAAGATTATCAAGTAAGACCAATGTCATCATTACATCAACCCTTGAATGTAACTGTAGAGTTTATCCAATGTAAAGGTAGCCAAAGTTATGTTGAATCATACAAAAGAGAGCTCTTTTTCCTTGGGAAGACAAAAACATTAACATTATATTCAAGTGTATTTGGGTAGGCCAAAAGAAAAGAATTGTGATGAATAGACCTCCAGTTCCAATCCATCTTCATGTTTAAAGGAATTACCATATTCATCTGATGCGAGGTTCAGAAGATACTGCCAAGCCCAGAAATGGAATCACGAAGATCTGAATATAGACCATAGAGAGAATACTGCCGGAGATTGGACACTTCATACCACGAATTAAGAGCTTCAAGATTCTTGTCAGTGCCTGAAAACGCCAGTTGTATTCCCACACTGCAATCAACATATCCGCCATTGCTACTACACTTCGAGTTCGGTACTGCACAGTCTTGGCCATTGGAGCAGACCATGTCCTTAGAGCATGATTTACACCCGAATTTCTTCCAGAACAAGTTTTGAAGTGTACCCTTCTGGAATTCAAGAACCTGTAACACACACGACATAAGTTTCATAATGACACTGCATTTTTTGTCTCAATTTGCTTACCAAGGTGAAGCTTTTTATGGTCATTGTACTGTCAGATACCAATACGGGAAATGATCTTGCTGCATACTTTTTTCCAGCAAATGCCACCATGTAAGCACCTCCATTGACCTGAAAAGTGTTTTTTTTTTCAATTAATATGCAAGAAAATCCATTTAAAAGATCAATTACAATGATTAAGAGACATTAATCATTATGGTCCTCGAGATTTAAAGCTCAGAGTGCACTGATATTCAATTAGATAAATGAGAATCATGAAAAGTAGAGAGAAATTTTCTCTCTCTAGTTATTGTGCCATAAAACGTAGCAACAGGAAAGGACAGAAAAAGCCAATGTTGTATACCGGAGAACTGCCATTGAGGGTAAGCAGAGAAAGCTCATCAACTTTAGGTCTAAAGACAGCAACTTGTGCAGGACCTCCGGCCAGACCAAGACGAGAATCACAAGGCGAAAGTTGAACCTGATTGGAAAAGAAAGACTCCTTATTGGAAAACACAACACCGAATGTGAAACCACCCGATTTCTGCACAGAAGCATCCATGCAAGGGTCAAAAACATCATTTGTATCCGATGCATTTGCACCAACCATTATCAGCATCATCATCACCATCATGATCTTCTTTGTTTCCATCTTTTCTGTCAACATATCGTCAGTCCATATACAGTTCCTCTGCGTGAACAATTATGCAAACGATATTGGAACAACTGTAGATTAAAGGTCGGTCAACTCGCAGAGAACATGGAGTGTATGACCCAGATTCTCATTTATTCAGAAATCAGATAAACAATCTCGGAAACTTGAAGATGGGGTAAGAAGAAGATGACAGAAACTAAAACTGAGACGTACCAAGTTCCAAACTACCTTCAAGATACGATCTTTATGTGTCGAAGACGCATTAAAATACCGATGGGGGTCAGGACAACATTGGTAGTGTGTTGCATGGCCTTTTATTAGTCTTCCTAGGAAACAGCAAAAAACGCGCCATAACGGTTATGTAGGCAAGCTAGATGGATCTTGTCTCATCAATGGAAGTTGGTCTGTTAAAAAAGAAAAAAACAATGTAAATCAATGAAAGGACTGTATAAGAAGATTGGTCTGAATTGAAGATTGTAGTTTGACTAAAATTGAGACAATTCAATCATTTAAAGCAATTAAACCAATTAGTTCTTGTAAATAACAATTTTAAAATTAAGTAAGTCAAATATTTTTTAAACTCTCAAAGAACAAGTTATCTAAATTTAAGTAATTTCAAAACACTTGACCACTCAATCAAACAACAAAAAGAATTTCGTAGTAACAAAAATCACTTTTTTTTAATCAATAGGTTACAACACAATATTTGACAAAATACTGAATATTTTCTTGTCAATTTCTAATTTTGGCAAGAGGTTAAATTGGGTTTGACCTGGGTTCAAAAATTTGGATTCGAGCTAGAGTATGATATGAAGTCCGATAAAACCTCGAGTTTGAGTCTGGTTAAGCTTGATTATATATTTTTTAAAATTTTTAAGACTAAAAATGCATTGTTTAACTTAAAAATTTTAGATTTTGGACCAGATCTCGAGCTTAAGTTTCATTAGACCCAATTATATATATTTTAGTTTTTAAAAAACTAAAAATGCCTCATTTTACTCAAAATGATTAGGCCTAATTATATATATTTTAATTTTTAAAAACTAAAAATGCACCGTTTGCTTTAACTTTAGAATAGTCGAACTTGACTTAGTCGGGGGGACAAGTTTTGCCAAACCTAGTTATCTTCTCAGCTCAGCCAAATCTGTTGGTTTTCCTTTCTTTTCGTCACGTGATATTGTCAAAATCTATATTGACGTTTTTGGGGAACTACACAGGTTTCAACTTTTAATGTAAACAATACCTTTCCTTCCTTAATTTCGTACTAAATTTTAATAAGAAACAATCTTTTAATTTTAAGAAAATTTCAAAATTAAGATTTTAAATATTTAAAAGAATTTACATTTTAATTATTTTTAGTGTTTCTTGAGGTGTAAACTCAATTGATTTCTTATTTATTGTTGTTGAAAATTATAATTTTGTTAAAGCATTTTTGTCTATCTAGACATTTCACTTAAAAGCAAAAGTATGTAAATGACAAATAAAGGTAGAGAATGCAAAGAGAGGAAGGAAAGTATGGATGGCGGGCTCAGCCTAGCTCAGTTCGAAGTCAACGAGTCAGATCTTTATTGATCAAACTTCGAGTTAGGCTTTATGCCTGATTTTTTAGTTTGATTAGATCTTAGGTCAAGCCTCATGCTCGTTTTTTAAGATCTAATCGGGTCTCGGGCAGGACTAGATAACTAAACTCAAAATAACGTTGTTTTGAAAATTATTTAAAATAATAATAAGTCGGGCTGGGCCAGTTCAGCCCTTCTCGAGCTTGGGCTCGATTCAGTCTATTGCCACCCAGAAAAGAGATAAAGATATTAAGATATATATCGTATATCTTTTTATTTAATTTTGAACATTATTTGATAATTGAACCTAGTTAGATTAATTTGAGACTCTTTCAAAATAAGTTTGATAAGATTTAGAATTCTAAATTAAGATGAGATTTAACATATAGCATATTTTGAGATAATGACTATCTAAGGAAGGATGAGATTTGGTTTGAAAATAGCAACTGTTATTGGCTGTGTGTTCACGTGATGTATGGGTTGATTGGTGGTCGTTTTTGGTGAGGAAAAACGATAAGATTTGTGTGAAGATATTATTTTGTGTGTTGCTAATTTTTGAGTCAAGGATTATGTATCTATAGTGGACTGGTTTTTGGTGTTAATGAATTTTTTCTACAGTTGCGTTTTTTCTCCTTCCAACCGAATAACCATCAAGGGCTATTTCTGTATAATCTTATGCAACCAAGTTTATGTTGATTATTAATTCATATATTGTTGTTGCATGTTCTGTTCTTGGGTGATTTGTCAAGCTGCACATTCTTCTGTTTTAAATAATCTTTGAGGGTTGTATTGTGTTGTTGATTGCGTTGATTTTGGTAGCTTCGATTCTCCATCTTTGCATGACAACAGAGGGTTGGGTGATTTTTTAGCAGCTAGGTATTCTTCAATTTTTCACCGATAATTGAGGGCTGTCTTGCGTAATTGGTGAGCTAATTTCTTTTTTGATTTTTAGGGCATCATTACGGTATTACTATTGATTGTCAACGAAGTATTGATTGTGTGACTGTTTTTTGTGATTTGTGGTGTACGAAAACTCTAGATGTTTTTCGTGATTTTAGATCATTTGGCTGATTTTTGTTAGATTGATTAAGAGTTGATTGTGTGTGTTTCTGGTGGTTATCGTTAGTGGTGGTGGCGGTGGTGTGCGTAAAATTTCAATAGGTGTTGTAGATTTTACAGCTCCGTTGTTTGCGATGTTTCGGTGAACAAACGTTTATTTTGTTGGTGATTTTTCATATTAGAGAGTTGTGTTTTCTGTCTATTGTAAGAGAATTTTCGGGCTGTAAACGATGATGGTTTTTGTGTGAAAAACTTCCAGCAGTTTTAATATTTGTGCAACTTCATAATTTGTAATGTTTTCGGTGAAAAGCCTTATGTGTGGAATTTTCCAGTGACGATATTGAAATTTCACAACAGATTCTTTTGATGAGCAATTTCTCATTCATTCGTTGATGAAGCTACATTGTTTGGGAAGTTATTTTTTTCCCAAGTGTCCTTTTTTTATGTTCGTTGTTATTTCAATCACTTGAGTTATTTTATTTTCATCATTTGTTATCAAATATTGTTGAGAAAATTCTCTATTGAGATTAGTACGAAGCAGTTATACTACTGAGTGTGATTTATTTTGTAATACTTTGAGTAAAATTATTGTTGGATTACAAGTGAAATTAATTAAGTTGGATAAGGGATTCGCCGACGTATATATATAAGATGCGCCGAATTACATTGTCAAATCTTGAATATTAATTAATTATTTTTTATTTTCTTTTATACCAGAAACAATCGGAGCCGAATTAGAAATTTTTGTACTCTCCCTTTGGAATTTCAAAAGCGACGAGAGAGAGAGACATAAGTAAAGAAAAAAAGAGAAAGATAAGATGAGAGACTTTGTATTTATAAATAATATCTTCAACCCACGAACTTGAGAACCATTGTCTTTTACGCTAAAATATTTTCATAGTTATCTACGAATATTGAAGATTTAACCATTTCAGCCATAGAAATCGTCAAAAGCCTTCCTTGTAAACCTTCTTTCTTGCCTCTTCATCAGTCAGCTTAAATCTGATAATGGGGATCCAATTTGAACATGAGCACGTCTTGACATTTTGTGAAGAAAACATGGAGAATTTCATCCACAATTTGCTCAAGTTTTTCAAACTATTAAAGATCACAGGAGCAATAAGGATGATTATTGTGGTCAATATGACCTGTTGCAAAAAAATATGGAGAAATAAG
>JAOTAW010000202.1:32366693-32377778 GCA_025629945.1 Erythroxylum savannarum
ATATGAAGGGATAGGGATGATTAGAATAGGTTAAATGTAAGGTGTCCCAAGCCTTAGAAATTTCCAGCATATGTATCATATGGTGATTGGGATTTTTATGCCTTAGTTTGAAGAGTTTTTCAAGAAAGAATAAAAGAGAAAGAAAAAGAGAAAATGAAGGCTTGAAAGAAAAATTCCAGCAATTGTTATCTTTGTTAATTATGATTTTATTGTTAGATTTTCGGATTTTTGTTGATTATTTAGTTGAGTTTAATGCTAATGGGTTTGATAAAATATAGATGAGGTTATTTGGTTGAAAGTTAAGTTTTATCATTCTTGGAAAAATTCCAGCATGGTTAGTTTTTGTAATTGCATGGTTTATGTTAGAGTTTTGTCTTTTAGCTTAAGCATAGGGGTTTGGAGAGTGGTTATGAAGGAAAGGGAAGATTATGTAAGTTTAAATGGAAGTTGTTCCACACTTTGAAAAATTCCAGCAATGTTACTTATGTGTAATGTGGAATTCATGGTTTTGTTATGGTTGTCCTAATGTAGGAAAAGTGATAAGTAAAGATTGATAGGTTTTAAGGCAAGTGTTTGCATTCTTGAGAAAGTTCCCGCATTGATATTCACTTAGAAATTAGGGTTTTTGTGTTTAATGTGTCTAATGAAGGTGGTTTGAGAGGGATTATGATTGCTAATTGTTTAGAAAAGGTTTAGGTAAAGTGAGATGGGGTTTAAACCAAGATTTGTTTCCTTTAAAATTTTCCAGCATGTGTAGTTTTTATTAAATCATGGATCTTTATTAGAATTTTGCATTGGTTTGAAAAACTCTTCAAGAAAGAATAGGAAAGAAAAGGAAAGAAGAAGAGTACTTGAAGCTTGAAAATTTCAGCATTGGTATTTGGTGTTAATTCATGTTTTCCCATGCCTTAGAAATTCCAATATTTGCTAAATCCTATGTTAAATTGGGATTATTGTGTGTATAGGAAAGTGAAATGAGGCATTGAATGAAAAGGGTTAGAGGATTAAGAAAATTCAGCAGTAGTAGATTTCTTGAAGGCATGAGATTTCGAAAAGTTTGATGCATTTGCGAAGGGTTTTGATAGTTATAGTTGAGGAATAACATAGGCAAAGTTAAGTTAGTTTAAAATCAAGTTTTGTCATTCTTTTAAAATTCCAGCATAGGTCTCTTTTATTAATTGGGACTTTTATACTTTGATTAAGGTCAAATAGAGTAATTGGAGGTATAGGAAGGTATAAGAAAGGTATAATTGAGGTTATGTTGGGTTAAAGTCAAGTTTTTCCCTTCCTTTAAAATTTCAGCATTTAGTTCTCTTGGTAAATTGGAATTTTTGTGCTTGATGAAGGTCAAGAAAGAGGGGAGGAAATTGAAGGAAAGGTCTATGGTCCGAAAATCAAGCTTAAGGATTAAGGTGGGTGATTTCTTAATACTTGAGATAATATGCATTAAAGTTTTTCTAAGAAATGCAAATTCATGTTTTCCAATGACGTCGCATGTTTGTATGAATTTATTTGAATTCATCTTTGTGATTTTCTTTGATTATGATGGTGTTCTTTGATTATGTTGAAATGACTTGTTTCATGATTTGTTAATGACAATGCTAAGACTTGATGATTTCGGAAAATTTTTGGAAAAATGCCATGTTTGGCACTTATGTGTGAATAATGTGTAAGTACATGCTTATTTGGGTTTGTAGTGATCCCCTCCGTTTAGCAAGTGCACTTGTCTATATAGGCTTCGCCAGCCTGCCCGATTGTGGCATAGGAGCTCCGAATTTCGGACTCCCCTCTGTTCACGGCTACACATGGCCGCTTGTCGGACATGTGTAGTACGTCCTGTTAGGATCACTCAAATCACTTGATATGTGATTATGTGATTTTGATTATGTGATTTTGCGCTATTTGATTGATATTTGTTGACTTTGAAATTGTTTGAAGTATGGTATTTGTGAAAAAGTTTTGAAAAATTGAGAATGCTTTACTTCATATTTGTATGAAAAGAATGAATGAATAAATAACGGTTTTCGCGTGTTTCTTATTTATTAAGTTATTACCCACGGAGCCGTCGAGCTCACCCCCCATTTCCCCTCCACAGGTATTAGGCGAGAAACCGAGTCCCGCATCGGAATTGAAGCACTCCGATGCATCTTGTCGGTTTTGAAGTCATATGTTAGAAACAAGGCTGTAAATAGCATTTTTTGAAACTAATGTTGTACCTTGTATTCTTGTTCTTTGAGATTTTGTGTGTATTCGGGCTTAAAGCCCTTTCATGCTTTGTATTGGCCTATTTTTATGTAATTAGTAAAGTTTAGAAGTTTCAATTGTAAAGTGTATTTTGTATATGTTTCTAAGAATGTAGTGTAGTATACTTTGAGAATGATGAGACAAGTAAGCATAAGATTGTAATTTGGATTGAAATGTATAGATGATTAAGATTGTGAGGTTGCCTTTGAGTTGGAGTTGGGTTGTGTTTCTGAACTTTGGAAGATAGAAGTGATCTTATGCAGGTTTGGAGCTTGGATGGATAGATTAGGATTTTTTTGGCTAGATCCATTTTTAGGGGAGGTGCTGTCCAATTTTTCCTAAATTGGACAGAAACTTCGCTTAAGTTTTAGACCTCCTAAACGGTTAATTTGGAATACGAGGTCTTCTGGAAAATTATAGAGCGTGTTAAGATCTTCGAAACGGTATAAAGTGGGTCATATTTCGACTTAGGATGAGAAAGTTATGGACGTTTAAAGTTTGCTGCCCATTATGCATTTAGGGTTCTCGAGTTACTATTCATGTGGCAATTTGGGCAGAACCTTCGGATGGATTTTTCGCCCCTTTAGAGCGGGAATCGGAATTTCCATCCTTCATAAAAGTTGTAGAGGGTCTTGTTATCTTTAAAATGAAGTATGATATGTCTTATTCGGAGTTAGGAGTAAAAAGTTATGAGAGTTGGAAATTGGCAAAATTACTATTCATATGGTCAAGCACTATTTATTTGGTCATTTTCAGATTTGTATAAAGATGAATGTCCAAGAATGGAAATCCTGTGTTCTTGTTTGAATCAGTTAGAATAAACATGAAAGAAGTGAAAAGGAATGAATCAGATGAATAAGAAAAAAAAAATTTATACTGGATTTTGAATGGAATGTCTTAAGGTTATCCAGCACGATCAGTTTGCTTCGTTTTGCGGTTGGGATCCGGTTTCCGGATCGGGTTCCAGCACCTCTACTGTTCTTCATCGCCTCCTAAGAGCAGAACTTGTAAGAACTATTGTTTTTAGAAGGAAATTTGAGAGAAATAGAGAAGGAAGAGCTTTTAATTTATAGAACTATTGGTGTTACCAATTAGCTCTTCCTAATACCATCTTTTGCTTAAAAGATAGATGTAAATGACTATTTGGAGTGGGAGAAGCATGTGGAGCTAGTTTTGTAAGTCAAAATGACTTTACGATTAATAATTTTGATGAAACCAAATAATAATAAAAGAAAGGAAAGTGAGACGATGCGGAAGTGAGACAGAAGCTCAAGCAAAAGTGAGACAATGCGGAAGTGAGATGGAAGCTCAAGAAAAAGTGAGACGATACGAAAGTGAGATGGAAGCCCAAGAAAAAGTGAGATGGAAGAAAATGAGACGCAAAAAACAGACGAAAGAAAAAGTAAGACGATAGAAATGAGACGCAAAAAACAGACGGAAGAAAAAGTGAGACGATAGAAATGAAACGCAAAAAACAGACGAAAGAAAAAGTGAGACGAAAGAAATGAGACGCAAAAAACAGACGGAAGAAAAAGTGAGACGATAGAAATGAGACGCAAAAAATAGATGGAAGAAACTAAGACGAAGACCCGATACCACGTCGAATGATTAATCAGGTTGAGTTAGTTACAGAACTCAACTAAATAACTGATTCTTCAAATATCAAGAAACAAGAAGAAAGAAGCAGTTATCAAGAAGTGGTTGAAGACGAAGGCTATAAATATGAGTCAAAGTCGAAGACTGCAGAAGTTAGAGATTTTAAGAAGCTTAGCAAATCAGAAGAGATCAGTGAATTTCAAAAAAAGAGAGAGATTTAAAAGCTAGAAATATCGGTGCTAAACTTAGAGCTATCTTTATCTGTAACAAAGCTCGAAACATCTTTCAGTAGAAAGAAGAAAAACAGATAGCCTGAAGAGGCTAAGTGTGAAAAGAATACTTGTTGTAAGAGACCTGAAGAGGCTCAGAGAAAAGAATAATTGTATCTTTGAGAAAATATAGTGAAATCTCAGAAAGGATTCTGAGGACTGGACGTAGCTCACGGTTCGGGGTGAACCAGTATAAATCTGTTGTGTCGACTTTCACTCTCAAACTCTCAACCTTTACTCTTATTGTTTTCTACAAGTGTTTAGAAATAAATTGCAATACATCACAATATTGATTTTCAATAGTTTTGAGAAAAAGCAAGTTTTTCAAAGAAGCTCATAAAAAGGGGATTATAAAAAAGAATACACAATTCAACCCTCCTTCTTGTGCATTTTGTATATTGAATATTAAGTCTATACTAATGTGTGATTCACTTCAAGTTTTTTTATTATTATAAATTCTCAAAAGAGGAAAATTTTAAATTGGTTATTGCTAAGTTTAATGACTATATTGCGGATTGGTGGATTTAGCAAATTCTCACTAAGGGAGGAGCTAAGAACCATTTATAAGGATATATGAGGAGATGAAGATTGTGATGAGAAAATGTTTTATGCTAAGTTCCTACTACAGGGATCTTTATTAATGGATGCAAATGTCAACTCAAGATTCCAAGAGTGTGGAGTATACTATAAGGAGATGGATGTTGCTATGGGCGAATATGGAGGAAAGTAGGGAGGCGATAATCAGTCGATTTATTTATATGTTTATGAAGGTAGAGAGGTAACTTAAAAGGAGGCCTATTAACCATTTTATTATTTTTAATACAAAATTTTCATCATATACCAACTTAAAGAGTAAAGAGGAAGAAAACGGTCCAAAGAACAAAATGAAGTAGAAAAAATGAAAGTTCACATTCCAAGTGGAATGAAAGCCAATACTTCAGTGCTTCATATGTATGACAAGATGATATATAGCTTTAACATCTCCTAATAAGCGAGTGATGTTAATGAAGGAGGATGAAGAGTATGTATCTACGAGTGAAAATAAGGACCATATGGCTATGCCTAGATTGGGGGAAGCTGATGATGATGAGAATATTATGAGATCTAAAAAGGGAATGTTTATAGTCACTAAGCGTGCATTGAACATACATATAGGAGAAGATGATGCTAACAAACAACTGGAAATTTTTTTCCATGATTGATGTGCCATCAAAGATTGAGTGTGTAATGTGATCACAAATGGAGGAAGTTGTGCTAATATGATTAGTGTGTAGTCAGTAGAGAAGTTGGGATTTTCACTATAAAACACCATAAACCATATAATGCGTAATAGGTTGGATAATAAAGCAGGTGCTAATTTCTTTCTTGATTGGGAGATATAAAGATGAAGTGTTATATGATGTGATCCATATGCAAATAGGACACATTTTGTTGGGGTTTCTATAGTAATTTAATAGGAGAGCCATACATGATGAGTGAAAGAAACATGAATTCCTTTTTCATAAATGAAAATTTGTTTACCCTTTCTCCATTATCATAAAAGTAGGTTCATAAAGAGCAACTAAGATTTAGGAGAATGCCTAGAAGAGATGGAGGGAAAAGACATAAGAGAAAACACTTTAGGTTAATTTAAGTCTTATAGGAAAAGAAAAAAATGATAGATGGATGTAAAGGGGAAGAAATAAGTTTGGTAGCAAGAGCACGGGATGTGATAGCTACATTCCTAGCCAAGCGCCAAATGCCTTTTGATTTTATAGATGAAGGTGTTAATTTAAGAACAAATCATTTTGAGGATAGGTGAAATGGTGAGAATTAAGTATCAACTAGAGCTACATAGATTCCTATATAGGGGAGGCATAAGTAGCCCTTAGATAACTTATAAAAGGTCCAGGTCAAACCAAATGGGGTTATAGAATGTAATTGGAAATATAGTCAAAAAGTAAATTGATGTTAATCTTTTATTAAGTTTTATCAACTGTAGAAATGGAAGCAAGCTAAGACTAAATTTTAACACTTAATTGATGTATACATTTATTTTCTTATAGAATAAAACTAGTATCCATATTGGTGAAGACAGAAATCAAAATCATAATCAGTTAGTTAGGATTTTGTTATTTTAAAGTTATTATTTCTTTTTTGTACTTATAAGAGACTTTCTTATGATTATAATTGGCAGAAGATCATTGTTATTATTGAATCAAAAACCTTTTAGAGAGATCCTAAACCTTTTAAAAGACTCTTATTTTAAGTTCTCTAAAAATTTTGATTTTATCTAAGTTATTAATGGTTATCAAACCCTAAGATCTTACCATTTGCAATCCTTTGTTTTCTGGAATGTGGCCATTCATATCCTTCTTTTATGTATTTTTAGGTTTCATGTTCGTAAATTATCATATTGTGTCAAAACAATCTTTGGTCATGTTGTATTGATATTCAATCTTATTAGGTCTATTATAAGAGATATATCACCATTAAATGATGGCCTAGGTAAAACTTGGAGCATACAAAAGAAAATATATGAAAAGGTTCTGAGGTGAAAATTCGATAAATGGTATCCTATATAGAAAATTCCTTTAAAAGAAAGAGACAGAAAAGCTCACAAAGTGATAAATTGGTAAATAATGAACTAGGAAAAGGATGGAACATAAAATAAAAACAATATAAATAGATTATTAAGTTGAAAACTATTAAATGAAAGCATAGGCAAAAATTATAGCAAAGGAAAAATTCTAGGTTGAAAATGAACAAACGAAGATTTAGATAATAAGTAAAAAATTAACTAATAAAAAATGGTAGCTGATGCAATTTGAAAGCTATATGAGGGAAATCTTTTCATTAAAAGTTAGCTTTACGATAATATGTCATAGTCAATTCATGAATCATAATTGTTAGAAAGAGATTTTCATCAGGGGTTTGGCTAATTTAAGCAAAGATAAAGATACATCCGTGTTATTAATTTCATTAGAAATTATATCTCTATTAACCTTTTTCTCTTTCCAAAGCAATAAGCAAATAATTTAGTTGTGTAGTCACTTTAACACTAAAAATTTCAATTTAATTCTTACCTACTTTTTTTTTTCTTTTACTACCCTAATACAAGATTGCATAAAGTGAACAACTCATTTTGCAATATTAAAGTGATAAATAGAGGTTAATCCCATAAGAATTTTGTAACTACTAACTCTTATACTAATATCTAGTCAATAATAAAGAGATTGATTGACTAAAAATTAAGTTAAATCAATTAAGACACCATTAGATGCAATCAAACAAGTAAACAATAAATATAAATAAGATAATAAATATATTGTAATTTTAATTTAGTTTTTTAGAAATTATATTATTTTGATTAACGAAGTTTCCCAATGTAAATTGCATGAACTTCTATGAGACTTCATAAAAGGTTGCTCTAATGATAGAAGGGTCAAGTAGGTCTATATATAGTACCCCTAATTTAATATTTAACACAAATGCCTAGGTAAATTCACATGTTGGTTCTTTTGAACATATTTACATGTATGATAAAATCATTTCTAAGCTTTCATTTATATTTGACCAACATTAAGTTCAATATATTTATATTTTTCTTAAGTATAGAAATATTTATTAGAAATCTACAATCAATCTATACATGAATAAAATTATGATTCCATCTAATCTAGATGTAACAAAAAACTAGTCAATTTATTTTTAAAACAATAATAATAAATGACAACATTTTAAGAGTTCATAGAAAAGGTTTCCTTGGGTGAATATCTCAATTTTTTTGTGGTTTGCTTATTTGTCATCATTCTCAGTCTCCTTCTTCATTAGTAATATCTACAAGATATTTTTTATAGCTACCCTCTTTTAAAAAACAACTAAACCTAACTTAAAAGTAAACAAAAAACTACTTGACCTCTTTTTTGACTAGGTTTTCTATCCCTCTAAGTACGCATTCCCATTAATAACCATAGTCTAGGAAATATTAAAGGTCTTCCTAAGCTTTTATAGCATCTAGAATCATATTACATAGAGTTTGGGTGAGAAAGTTAACCCAAAAAGCATTGTATAATATGTTTGAAAATGTCAAATTATCTTCATTTTGCTCTTATCAACTCCATTTGCATAATTTTCCTATTTACTTCAATATTTCCCTAATTTTTTCTTTTAAAGGGTAATATAGACATAAATATTCCCATATTTCATATTTCACACTATTTCTCTTCCTCATATATGCGAACTTTATATGAATGTATTATTTTAATATTCAACCTAAGCAAGTGTGCCTATCATCTTATAATAATATGTCTAACCCTCTTAGTATTATCTAGTAAATGATAAAAATTAAATTTTATGTAATTTATCCGATCTAAAATCTAAATTAAAGGAAAAAAATCAAATACCACTAGTAGTACCATAAAAATTTAAACAACAAGACGAAATCAAATATAAGAAAAAGTTTAATAAGAATTCCCCTTAGCATTGTCTTGAACTAATGATTAAGTTATTTAAAGATTTTATCAATTTGACTTATGAAACTTCCTAGTATAATGATCTACTATCTATCTATGCATAGTCACATATCCTTAATTGATTAATTGATGCTTTATTTCTAATTAAAATATTTAAAGATGCCTTAAGATCTACAAGATTTCATAAGTTTTATCATAATACTAAAAGAATTGTGTTAGGTTATTTCTAAAGTCCCATTCAATTTTCAATATCTATTCTATGATCTAATTATATGCAGTTCTATTGAATCATCTATATACAAATGTGATTAAATATAATCACTAGTTTAATTAAATCATCATTTAGAATAGTAAAAAATTTCATGAGTATACAAGTTCCTTCATAAAATAACTAAAATAAATCACATGAAGAAATAATTAGGTTTCATCCTATCTAGATATAAATAAAATTTATACATCATATTTAAAACAATAAACATAAATGAAATATTTGAAAAACTTCATTAGAGTGTTTTTCTTATAAAGACCTCAATCTCTCGATGTTCTCTATTATAAAAGGATTATTCTAGATCTCTTTTCATGTTAAAGATGGTTGTTTGAAGTGTCTCTAAAGTGTTCTTCTTTCCTTGGATAACCAACCCTAAGTTTAGAATAAAAGGATATGAAAAAACTCCAAAATTAAGATTTCCCGTGTCTAGTAATTGTTTATATCATTATTAAGGCTCATTTTAGTCTATGATTGCTTCTTAGACCATTTCTATCAAAAACTAAGAAAACTAACAATATGAAAGTTTTAATATTTCGTAGCTTTGGATAGCCTTGAATCATATCAATCAAAGTTTGGATGTAAAAGTTATTATTAGCATATGCTTTAGTATGCTCAAGTCTCTAAACTAGGGATCTTTCTATTTCTCTTATGACCGTCATACAGTCTGTAGCATGATTGTGTTTCCAGTTGTAGCCCTCCCCAAATTATGGATATAAGCTATCTCTTTTTGAAATTGTTTCATATTGGGCATACACTGGGATATAGACATAGGCCATAACACGTTTAACTACGAATTTTGATTTTATTTAAGATTTGCCTTGCAATCTTCTCCAATTCTTCATAAATCTCATCCTTAAGCAACAACTTCTAAATTATATAAACATAACATAATTAAATAAACCAAGGTAATTTAAAAAAAAGAGAGAAAAATATTAAGGAAAATGTGTATGTTTTATGCAAATAAATACTCTATATTTAGAATTTTACTTATCTTCAAGCAAATCAATCTCAAAAGCAAGTAGCCTAATAAGTTTCAATTCTACACTTAAATATTCTACTTTCCTCAATAAGAAAACAATAAGCAAAACTAAGAAATAATTAGTGCAAAACTACAATATGGAAAGGAAGAAAATTTAAGGTTCCGGAAACTTCTTTAAGCTTTAACTACTATGTTACTTCAACTAACAAACATATCAAAATTTGAGAACCTACAAAAAGAATCACACACACCATAAAATAAAAGAAACAAAATGACATAAATCTTATAAAATAACCAAAAAGAAAATAAAACAAACAATTAAAAGATTTTCACACATTAAATATAAGAAGGATACTGAAGGAGTATGCAACTCCATCAGCTACCATCTCACCCTCCATATATGGCCTCAACTTTGTCCATTAACCTTCAATCTTTCAGTTCTTGCACTTTTGGTGTCCACATCACCATAAGGGAATACTTTTACCATTGTGAAAAGGCCATACCACCTAGATGTCACTTAAGTATTAAGTTAATAATAAGTGATGAGCCTTTCCAAATACAAGTCTATATGGAGACATACCTAACGATGTCTTAAAGTTGTTATGTAGGCCTTGAGTGCAACATCCAAATTATAGTGCCCAATATTTTCTTGAACTACTCATTATTGTTTCTAATATTCCTTTGTTTGCTAGTTTTACTTATCCACTAGCATAAGGATGATAAGCCACTACTATTTTATGAATCACTTTATACTTTTTCAATAATAAATAGAAAGAATGGTTGTAAAATGGGAACCTTCATTACTATTGATAGCTCTAGGTGTTCTAGATATAGAAAAATGCTTTTCTTTGCAAAATTTAACACTTCCTTAAAGTCATTATTTTTAGATGCTATAACTTAAAATTATTTAGAGATAAAAAAACCTTTTGCATGAAGTAGGAAATGAACCTATAAAATTAATGCCATAAATATCAAACAATTCAATTACCATGATTATAGTCATAGGAATTTCATTTCCCTTAGAGATATTTTCAATATTCTAACATCTACACACTCACCAATAAATGTCTATCATCTTGACAGATGGTAAGTAAATAAAAGCTAGATTGACTCATCTTAGAAATAATTTTGGCAATATTAAAATAGCCACCAAACCTCCTAGAATGGAAATGATTAGGATATTTGTAACTTATTTAAGAGGGATACAATTCTTGATTACTCCATCTATGCAATGTTTGAATGGTAATGGTTCTTCTTAAGAATAATGTTTGAGAT
>JAOTAW010000202.1:32465455-32477894 GCA_025629945.1 Erythroxylum savannarum
GATGGGGTAGGGTTCTCTAGGGCAGAACCCCAAAGATTAGAACACACAAGATATAATGGACCATTAGTTTTATTGTCAGAAATAGGAAAAGAAAGTTTATGAATTTTACTTAAACTACAAGCAGAACATAAATGCATAGATTTGTAAGAAGAATAAGAAAGACTATTGGACGTGAGTGTTTGTTGGATTATTCAAGATGAGGCATGGATATGATGAGCATGCCAAGTATCAAAAGTAATGTGATGCACCTATGGAGAAGAATGTGATTTAGTCGAAAGTTGTAAAGGAAGCGAGCAAAGTCCATTCTCAAGTTATCCTTTGTGACGAAAGATCCTTTATGATAAACAAATAGTAAAGAATTCATTGGAAACATTGTTAGTTCGAGCAGATGGAATATGGAGAATATCAGAGAGTGTAAACAACTTATTGTTTAAGGAGAATAGTGATGAGCCAATATTAGAAATTGAAAGGTGGTTACCATTGGTAAGCTTAACTTGATCACATAAATTGAATTCATCGTGGATGACAAGGTTCTCTAAGTCAGTTGTCATATGATAGGTTGTATCAGAATTTGCAATCCACTATTGTTGAAGAGAAAAGGGTTAAGTGAAAGCAAGATTTGAGGCTAGAGAAAATTGTGTGGAAGAACAACGTGTAGAGGAAGAGTCACTTCGGAGTTTAGGAGAAGGACATTGATTGGTGAAGTGTCCTTGACCGTTACAATTGAAACAGGTCATAGAGGTAGAAGATCGATTACTAAAATTTCCTCCACAGCTTCCTCGTCCTCGTCCATGAGATGATTGACGATTCGATTGACGATTCGAATAATGAACTGTAATAAGAGATATGGGAGGAAGATTCTCCTCTTGCAGTTGCTACTCCTCAACTGAGATTAGACCAAAAAGTTCACCATAAGAGATGGGACTCAATCGAGCATTAATTGCTCGAATAAAGGGTCAAAAGGTTAAGTGAAACCCCTACAAAATAGACTGAATCAGATTATCCATGCCCACAGTGGCATTAAGAGAAATTAGATCGTCATAATAGTTTTTGACACGTTTGGAAAATTAAGCAACACTTTTACACGGTTGTTTAATTGTATAGAGATTACTTTTAAGAGTTCGGATTTGAGGAAGAAATTTAGCATTAAATGCTTGTACAATATTTTCCCAAGCAGCTTGATCCGTATTGATGCTTACTACTAGTGATAGAACTGACTAATCTAGAAGCAACCAACTATGCCAAAACAAGTTTGTCAGTCTTTTTCCAAGTTTTATATGCAAAATGTTCGATGTCACCAATCACTTATGGAAGAGGAGGGTTGGATCCATCAATGTGTTGGGGTCCTAATTAGAGAGATGTTAAGAACAACCGAAAAGAGGGAGATATGCAAATATTCTACTTTTGGTAAGAACAAACTAATGATTTAATTGATTAAAAACTGTTATCCACATCAATTAACGAAAGCTTGCATATATACAAGTTGTGCAATCAGAGTCCTTTCTAAATAGAACTAGAAATTGAAATCCTAATTTAATGGAACTACTAAACACATTTTGCATTTGAAATCCTAATTTAATAGAACTTTTAAAGACTCCTAACTAACAAAGTTGGCATTAGCCGACTTTATTGGACCCACAATTAACGAAAACTTCCTATCTACTACAGCTTGTTTGCTTCACACTTAGGTTTAGTATTTTGGGTTTCTTCTGCTTATACATGTTGGCCTGCGGAGTTCATCATTACCTCCCCCTCTAAGCAGAACCTTGTCTCCAAGGTTCGTGTTGAGAAATTTATGTTGCAGCTTCTTCAAATTTTACCATGTGGCATCTTCTTTTGGCATTCTCTTCCATTTTACTAGACTTTCTTCCACAAAATGTTTATCCCTCTTAACCCACCTTGTGTTCAGTATAGCTTCAGGTTCATAAATGACATCATCATCATCATCTGGTGGCAACTCATTGTTGGTGACGTCAAGCTCACCTATTTGTTTCTTTAGCATTGACACATAAAAAACATGATGAATTCTCGAACTTGCTGGCAACTCGAGTTTGTATGCTACTTTGCCAATCCTTTCAATAATTTTGTAGGGTCCGTAATGGCGGTTCACAAGCTTTTGAAAGCTTTGTTTGCTACTGATCATTGACGGTATGGTTGCAACTTTAGGAAAATAAGATCACCCACTTGGAACTCTAGATCTCGCCTTCTAGCATCGACCATTTGCTTCATGTGATTACTGGCAGTGGATAAGGTAGTTTTGAGCTGCTGCAGCAAAGCATCCCTTGATACTAGAGCTTGATCCACCTCATTAACTACTGACGTACCTTCCTCATAGTGTGGAATGCTTGGTGGTGGCTTCCCATACAAGGCTTGAAAAGGTATCATTCCAATTGATCTGTGATAAATTGTATTGTACCAGAATTCGACCCAAGGGAGGAAGGAATTCCATTTGTGAAGCTACTGTGAAGTGAAGCACCGCAAATACTGTTCGAGGCAACGATTGACAACTTCTGATTGTCCGTCAGATTGAGGGTGGTATGCCGAGCTTATGTATAATGTAGTTCCTGATAATTTGAAGAACTCACGCCAAAAGTTACTAATGAATACAGGGTCGCGATCACTTACTATGGATTTCGGCATGCCATGGAGTTTCACAACACCGTCTACGAACTTCTCCGTAATAGTTTTACCCGAAAAAGGATGTGACATTGCCATAAAGTGAGCTGACTTTGACAAACAGTCCACCACCACAAAGATTGCATCTTACCATTAGAAAGGGGTAATCCCTCTGTGAAGTCCATTATGATGTCATCCCAAACTTAACATGGAATTGGAAGAGGCTGGAGGAGGCCGGTGGGAATCAGCGACTCAACCTTATTCTTTTGACATACAGTGCAAGCTGAAACATATTGTTGGACAAATTTATGCATTGAGGGCCAATAAAATTGTTGTGCCAATCTTTTAGGTTCGAAGAACCCTCAAATGACCACCATATGGAAAATCATGAAACTCCTGCAACAAGTGGCCAACCAAGTATGATTTAAGAGGAACAATAACTCGATTTTTGAAACATACCAGGCCATTACGCCATTTGTAAGGGGTTGCCAGAGTGTCACTTGCAAGGCTCACAATCTCTTTCATGTTGGGATCATTGGTGGCTTCTTTATTGATTTCCTCCCCAAGTGTGGCTTTTGGAGTAAAAAGTGCATGAAGGCTTGGGCTGCCTGCTACTCGAGATAATGTATCTGCGGCTGAATTTTCCCTTCCCGACTTGTAAGTAATTTCATAGTTATAACCCATCAGCTTTGCGACCCATTTCTATTGCTTTGGTGTAGTGATACACTGCTCCAATAAATGCTTCAGACTCTTCTAGTCAGTTCGTATATAGAATTTACGACTCTGCAAGTGCGGTCGCCATGTTTGAATTGCATGGACAATGGCCAGCATTCCTTTACATAGACAAACTAAGATTGCTTAGTGACTCCAAAGGCTCGGCTCATGAAAGCTACAGGCCTTCCTTGTTGTGTCAGAACTGCCCCAATTCCACTTCCTGATGTGTCGGTCTCGATGGCAAAGGGTTCTTCGAAGTTAGGCAATGCAAGGGTAGGGGTTGACGTCATGACCTGTTTTAATTCTTCAAATGCAGTATTAGCCTGTCTGTCCATAAAAATTGTCCCTTTTCAACAAATTGGTAAGTGGTTGTGCTATGGCTCCATAATTTCTAACGAACTTCCAATAATAGCCAGTGAGTTATAGAAGTCCACGGAGGTTAGTTACATTATTGGGTCTTGGCCACCTAATCATGACTTCAATCTTCTTTTGATCTACTTTAACACCCTGGGAAGTAATTATATGACCCAAATATTCAAGTTCTTGCTTACCAAACTCGTATTTGTTGAACTTAACAAAAAGTTGTTATTGTCTAATTACTTAAAGGACTATCCTGACATGCTCCAGATGTTGTGACCAAACTCGGCTATAAATCAGTATTTCGTAAAAGAAACTAGCATAAACTTTCTTAAATATGGCCTAAATATGGAATTCATGAGTGATTGAAAGGTTGAAGGAGCATTGCATAACCCGAATGTATGACTAAATACTCATAGTGGCCATTATGTGTCTGAAAAGTTGTTTTGTGCATGTCAAGTTGAATAAACTCGTACCTAATGGTAGCCAGCTCGAAGGTCAAGTTTGGTGAAGTAAATAGCCCATAGACCTCATCAAGCATGTCTTCGATAATCGGAATGGGAAATTTGTGCTTTGATCATATCTGTATTTAGAGCCCTGTAATCTATGCAAAACCACCATGTCCCGTCTTTTTTCTTTATAAGTAGAACTGGGAAAGAGAATAGGCTTGTTTTGTGACGAATCAACCCCAATTGTAGCATCTCCTAAACCTGTTTCTCTATCTTGTTCTTTTGAAAGTGTTCATATCTGTAAGGCAGAACATTAACAGGTTCTATCCCTTCCCTCAAGACTATCCAATTCTTTACATTTCGTCTCAGTGGAAGCTATTAGGGTTCAGCAAACACATCTTGAAAGTTTGTTAATAACAATTCCATATCAGTTGGAATTTTTGTGTTACTGTCACTGAAGGGTTTTTGCGAATAGATGGCATATACCGTATTCCCTTCGCGTATTTCCTTTGCAATAGTGTTTTGATTGACAGCTTGGATTGGTTTATGAGGCACTCCTTGCAACCGTTGGCTTCGATTGTCTTGCACAAAGTCCATAGTTAACCTCTTCCAATCACAAACCACCGTTCCTAGTTGTTGGAGCCATTGTATGCCCAAAACAATGTCCAAACCACTCAAAGGCAATGCATAGAGAGTTAGAGAGAATGGAATACCTTGTAGTAGTATGGGTACATTTTCAAATCGACTCTCACATCGTAAAGGAGCCTCGTTTGCCACTCGAACCTTGAATGGCTCTGTAGGTGTCACTAGTAGCCTCAATACTTCTGCCGCCTTGCTGCTAATGAAATTATGGGTAGAGCCGCTGTCTATGAAGGCCATTAAATCTTCATTTTCGACCTAAGCTGTCACTCTCTGACCGGCGGCACAACCAGTCAAAGTGTGAAGGGAAATCTCGAGTTCATTGTTATCGTCCTGCGTTGTTGACATTTCGCCATCATCGCCCTCCAAATCACCCTTGAGGAGCACTAGTTGTGATTTCTTACATCGATGGCCCAGAGTGAAGCATTCATCGCAATTAAAGCATAGTCCTTGGGCTCGTCGCTTTTATATCTCTTCCCATGAAATTCTCTTCACTGGTGTGATTGGTTTTGTTCGACTTGCAGAATATTCGATTGGGGGTCTCATCAGTGATCTCATTGTCCCCTTTTGTCTCAACAACTGTTCATCCTTCATTCGAGCCAAGCTAATAACCTCTTTCAAAGATTTGGGCCGAAACATCCTAATGGCATTAGCGATCTCTTGTTTGAGCCCACCAATAAAAGTGCCAATTAAGGCCCTCTGAGTCCAGCCTTGAACCCCTGTTCCCTAATTTTTCAAATTCTTATTGATATTCCCTTAAAGATCTAGTTTGTCAATTTTTTGATAATGCTTAATCTTGGTATGTCTTGCAGAGCCATTGCCACCATTGATTCACCTCGCTTTCAAGGTGGAAGGAGTCAAGAGGAACCTTTTGCGAACTCGATATATATTAATATTCGAAAACTTGCTCCATACGACTAAACCATTCAATAGGGTCACCTCCGGTGAATCTTGAAAATTCAAGCCTTGCGAATTTGGAAGAGAACATGTGGCGTCCCTCCTTCGTAACCCCTTTGGTCCCCTCTTGGATGTTTGTGGGTCGACCATGGGAAATACTAGCAGACCCTTCTTTTTGAGAACGGACTACATCGGACAACCGAGCAATCACTTCTTCCATTGAACAAAGCTTATCAATAAGGCCTTGCTCCATTCATCTCACTGCAACTTGCAAACTGCCTAGACCTGCTTCAAGATTCTCGATTCGTTCTTTGTTCGTCGACGTGGCTCTAATACCAATTGTTACAGGTCTTATGGGAGAACCAACCTCAAAAGCTAGCTTAAAGGGTGAAAGAGCTCATAACCCTATAAACCCCACATCAGCCTCTTTTATTACCAATGTGAGACAATTAGACTGTAACATTCCACCACGCTTCGCAGCCACCAACGGGATAGCTGTGCGCTAGACCTTTTCTAGCCCCGAGCGAACATTGTAATACTGGAGTCACCACCCACGCACCTCGGATTGGTTGTGCACTTGACCTTTTCTAGCCCCAGATGAACATTGCAATACCGACGTCACCACCCGTGGGTGTGGCACTAGGACTTGAAGGAGTGGTGTCAGCTCTGATACCAATGTTGGGGTCCCAGTCAGAGAGGTGTTAAGAACAAGCGAAAAGAGAGAGATATGGAAATATTCTACTTTTAGTAAGAACAAACCAATGATTTAATTGGTTAAAAACTGTTGTCCACATCAATTAACAAAAGCTTGTATATATACAAGTTGTGCAATCATAATCTTATCTAAATAGAACTAGAAACTGAAATCCTAATTTAATGGAACTACTGAACACGTTCTGCAATTAAATTCCTAATTTAATGGAACTTCTAAAGACTCCTAACTAATACAGTTGGCATTAGCCGACTTTATTGGACCCACAATCAACGAAAACTTCCTATCTACTACAACTTGTTTGCTTCACACGTAGCATTGGTATTTTGGGTTTCTTCTGCTTATATGTGTTGACCTACGGAGTTCATCACAATGTGACTTTCAAGGTCATGACAACTACGAAAGGGTAAAAATTGTGTTTTCCACAGAGAAAATTGGAAGAAGTCAGTTTAAGGATGAAGTTTTGATTAAGAGATGGTGTTGGCAGGGGAGGAGTTATTGGAGAAGAAGAGGAGGTGACAATGGTTATGGTGGGGGCATAATCAGTATCTGACATGGTTGTGGCTGTGAAGCCTATGAAACTCTCATACCATTAAGAGAACAGATGATAACAGTAGATTTATTAGATTGAGTTTGTTGGCCTATACTTATCCATATCACATTTTAGCTTTGATAATCTTCTTTTCTAGATGTACAATTGTGTGTTAGTTAACAGCCATAGTCTCAATGCCTTCCTTTCTTTGAACAGTGTGGAACTAACATTTTCCTACTTGGTTATTACGTCGACAGTGGTTATATGTCACCAGAATATGGAATGCATGGGCAGTTCTCCGTCAAGTCTGATGTGTACAGTTTTGGAGTCGTAGTTCTTGAAATTATAACTGGAAAGAGGAACAGGTCCTTCTATCACACCGAAGGTTCTGAGAACCTCGTCAGCTGTGTAGGTTTATGAAAACTTCTGAGTTGTACTTACAGCAACCATCGTCAACAAAAAATGAGTATACTAATTTATAATTTGATCATATATGCAGGTGTGGAAACATTGGCAAAAAGGGACACATGCGGAAGCGTTTGATCCTAGTATTGCTGGGACGTGTTTAGCAAATGAAGTTCTTAGATGCATGCACATTGGATTACAATGTGTCCAGGAAGATCCAGCTCAAAGGCCAACGATGACAACTGTTGTTCTCATGCTCAACAGCGACGTATTTGATTTGCCCTTGCCAAAACGACCGGCATTTTTCATCCGTGGTACGACAGAGATGAGCATGTCGACGGACGGGATTGGTCAGACCGACCAATCTAAACGCAAGTTAGTGCAACACTCTGTTGATGCATTGCCAATTACTATTGTATCTCCTCGGTAGAGTTAGCAACGGAGTTCTCACCAAATAAATGATCATATAACTTTATCTTATATGTTAGTTAATTAAATAAACATGTATAAAAAAGAATGTCTTTAATTAGTTATCATAAATATATAACTAAGTGATTGATTATAGGATATAAATCAACAATAACAAGTTCAATTATATAAATTTGTTAGGTTTTAAGACATTCTGCGTTTTATGATATGTTTTATTACTAAATATTATTTAGATCACTTTATGTATATCTTGTTTTGTTTGTAATTAATTGGATATGATATTGTTAAATGTATTTTTACACTAAAATTAAGTAATATAGAAAACTAAAAATACATATAGGTCGTCTGTTAGATGCTAATGCGATTGCATTGTTACATAGTTTTCAAATGAGTACTATATTAAATGGGAACTAATAGGATTAATTCTTACAAAACATCCACAGTCATACATATGGTAAAGATAAGCTAAGTCTTCACCGGTAATGTAAAACAAACACCTGAGCTGTTCTCTTCTCTCTCTAAACACCCCCTTCGCTAACTTCTCTCTACTCAGAATTCCAATTTTGCCCTCACTTCTTCCCCCTTTTGGAATAATCCTCTCCAACGTTTACGTTTTTCCCCTTCTCATTACCTGAAAGTTGCACAGAGTCAGAGGCTTCTGCCTCGAAGGTTGGCGGTGAGCTTTCCCTTTCGAAGGACTTCCTAGTACTCTCTAGGGAGGTGGTTACGGGGAATACGGGTGATAAGAAAACTGATACCAAGGTAGCTCCCTCGATTGACTCTCGACCTCACGAAATTAAAGACATTCTCAGCACAATAAAGGATTGCTTAAGTATTTTCCAAATGTGGTTACGAATGGGGTTGTTACTCCCCCGATTGAGCTCTTGCAAGCTTGAGCCAGAATATGGTCATCTGCTTTGATTAGATTTTTTTGGAATAAACTAGTGGCTTTTTCAATTGTTAATGCCTAGGGTAAGGCTAAATAGGGGAAGAAGGGATTAAACAAGGTACTACTAAGAGAGGATGGTTCCATTCTCTTCAAATTTGTGAATGAAACCAACATTTTCGAGATAGTAGAGCAAGGTCCTTGGCACATAAGAGATCAACCATTTTTTGTTCAACAATGGAAGCTATCAAAGTAAGATTGAAATGTTGCCACCATGGGTAAAATTGGTGACAGTAACTCTGCTTCCATTGATAATGTTGTTTATGTTGATAAATTGAAACATAACTTGTTAAGTGTAAGTCAATTATGTGATAAGAGTTATAGAGTTATTTTCTATGCATCACATTGTGAAATTATTGATAATCTAAATGAAAATATTGTATTTATTGTTCCTAGAAATCAGAACATATATTGTGCTCAATTGGAAGATATGCCTTCATAAATTGTCAAATGTTTTGTTTCTATAGAAAAAGACTCTTTTATCTAGCACAGAAGATTTGGACATGCTAGTATAAGCACCTATCAAAATTGTCCAAAAATGAGTTAGTGAGAGGACTTCCTAACCTGAAGTTTAAGAATGATCAGGTCTACGAAGCTTGTTTAAAAGGAAAACAAATCAGAAGTAACTTCCCTCCTAAAAACATGGTGTCTACAAACCAGCCGCTTGAACTTGTACACATGGACTTATTTGGTCCTACCAGGACTCAAAGCTTTGGTGGTAAACATTACGACTTTGTTATAGTAGAAGATTATTCTAGATTTACATCGGTTTATTTTTTTATCAAATAAGGATGATACTTTTGAAGTCTTTGAAAAGTTTTGCAAAAATATTCAGATTGAAAAAGGATACTGCATTACATCTATTCAGAGTGATCATAAAGGAGAATTCAATAACAAAAAATTTGAAGATTTCTGAATGAAAATGGGATATCTCACAATTTCTCATACCTAAGGACTCCTTAGCAGAATGGAGTTGTTGAGAGAACAATGTTATGCGAAAGTGGTCTACCTCATGGTTACTAGGCAGAAGTTGTGTCAATTGCCAGTTACATACTTAACAAGTGCCTTATAAGACCCATTCTAAAAAAGACCCCCTATGAGTTGTGGAAAGGAAGAAAACCAAATGTCGCTTACTTTCGAGTATTTATTGCAAGTACTTCGTTCTAAATAATGGAAAAGATAATCTTGGAAAGTTCAATGTGAGACCAGATGAAGCCATCTTTCTGGGCTACAGTACTACTAGTAAAGGATTTAGAGTTTACAACAGAAGATAGAAGAATCAATACATATAGTATTTGATGAAGCACTACCCTCGACAACAGTAGTTGACTCAGATGATGAAAAGCATCTCTTGGCTCCTAAAAATACATTGCAAACTCAAACAACACCTATAGTACCTTCAAAATTACAAGATCTAAAAGGTCTTTCTGAAGCCAGGACAAAGCAAACTCCTTCCTCTCAACAGGAACCTATACAACGACGAACATCAAGAGAATAGAGAGGTCTTAATACACATCAGTACATTCTAGGAGATCCCTCTGAACGTCTAAGAACTAGATCATTTTTCAATAACAACTTTGTTGCCCTCATCTCACAAATAGCACTAAAGACCGTTGAAGACGCTCTTACTAATGAAAATTGGGTTTCATCTATGAAAGACGAACTGAATCAGTTTGACAAAAACAAAGTTTGGAATCTAGTAGCTCGTCTGAAAAACAAGTCAGTCATTGGAACTAGTTGGGTTTTTTGAAACAAACTTGACGAAAATGGTAAGGTGGTAAGAAACAAAGCTAGACTTGTAGCTCAAGGTTATAATCAATAAGAATGTATTGATTTTAATGAAACTTATGCATTTATTGCTAGACTGGAATCGATTAGAATTTTACCTGCCTTCTTATGTTATAGAAACTTCAAATTGCTCCAAATGGATGTCAAAAGTGCCTTCTTAAATGGATATATTAACGAAGAAGTGTTTGTTAAGCAACCACCAGGGTTTGAAGATGAAAACCATCCTGACCACGTGATGAAGTTGACTAAAGCCCTGTATGGTCTAAAATAGGCTCCTCAAGCATGGTATGAGAGTTTAAGTAATTTTTTCTTGAAATTAACTTCGAAAGAGGAAAGGTAGATAAAACCCTATTTATTAAGAAAAAGGAGAATGATTTACATATAGTGCAAATATATGTTGATGACATAATATTTGGTGCTACTAATCAATCTTTTTGTGAAGAATTATCAACATTAATGTAGGGGGAGTTTGAAATGAGCATAATGGGAGAACTATTTTTCTTTCTCGGATTACAAATCAGACAAATAAAAAAGAGATCCTTATTAACCAAGAAAACTACACAAAGGAACTCATCAAGAAGTACTATTTTGATAATGCCAAATTTATGGGTACTCCTATGTGCACTAGAACTAAACTTGATAAGGATGAAGAAGGCAAGGCTATGGATGAGACAAAGTATAGAGGAATGATCGGCTCACTACTATATCTTACAAGCTTAAGACCAGATATTATGCTTAATGTGTGTCTTTGCACACGCTTTCAATCAAATCCAAAAGAAAGTCACCTTTAAACAGTCAAAATAATCATTCGATATCTCCACGAAACTATGGATTTTGGACTATGGCATCCAAACACTGATTCATTTGACATAGTGGGCTATTGTGATGCAAATTATGTAGGTGATAAAGTCAATCGAAAAGGTACAAGTGGTCATTGTCAATTTCATGGAGGATGTTTAGTATCTTGGTCCTGCAAGAAGCAAAATTGCATAGCACTTTCGACGAATGAAGCAGAATATATAGCAGCTATCAGCTGTTATGCTCAAATCTTATGGATGAAGTATAAACTACAGGATTTTTCTCTAAACTTTTCTCATATTCCTATATTATGTGATAATACTAGTGCTATTAATCTTTCTAAAAATCCTATGCATCACTCTAGGAATAAGCATATAGAAGTCAAACATCATTTTCTTAGATATCATGTTTTAGAAGGAACCATTGATCTTTTGCCTCTTAATACTAAAAATCAAGTAGTTGATATCTTCATTAAGCCACTTTCTGAAGATAGATTTTGCGTGTTAAGAAAAGAGTTTGGTATGTACAGGCTATCTGATATTATTTATGTATAAATTCTCCTTGCTACTTCTTTTTTAGCAGGCTCATTCTAGTCTTATCCGTTAGTAGGCTCCTTTTAGTTTAGAAGGCTCTTCTCAGTTTCGAGACCTCTTAGTTTAGTAGGATCCTTTTAGTTTAAAAATGTAACACCCCACTCCCGCGTGACCCGAACCCGACATCATTGGTGATATCCGAGTCCGTGCCCCGCGAGGGTGGCGTACTACATCAGTCGGTCAGACGAAACTTAGTATAAATTATTTTTTGTACAAGCCATTCATACGTGCGGAAAACAGTAGACAGTTATTACAATTGACTAGACAGTTATTACAAACAGTCAATAATAAGTTACAATAACCATTCAATGTACAAAAATAACAGAACCACATTGGGCTCATTATAAAAACAAAGCATCCTTTACAGAGACTTGAAAACAATTTTATGAGACACTAATGCAGACGCGAACTGATCCCGACCTCTATCCTTCACTTGCCTACAGTAGATATACTCCCGTGTCGAACGGGATACTCTTCGAAGCCTGAAAAAAATAGATGCAAAATTTTGGTGAGTTTTTGCGAACTCAGTGAGGAACCATCATCGATGGTTCGCCCAATTCATGC
>JAOTAW010000202.1:32663969-32677411 GCA_025629945.1 Erythroxylum savannarum
TGTCTTGGGTGGCATCCATGTATCCTCCCAGGGGGTATTTGGGTGTTACAATCTTACTTTTTTTTTATCCCTCTTCCACTTGTAACATGTGATAATAATCACGTTTACTCCACCAATCTACACTCAAAAACAATAAAAACAGAAGAGACATGAAGAATTGAAGAAGAAAAGAAGAAGTATCTGAAAAATGTCGAAAAGGGAAGGAGAGAGAAGCTCTCGAATGTTCCTACTGAGACAGAAGCAGAAGAATTAGCTTAAATTACTTACACATAAGGCATACGTGACTAAACACAAGCATCTGATCAATACACAGTCGTTTACAATACAAGTCAGAAGCTAATGATCAAAACATTATCATATAATGAGATTCATCTAAGAAGACCAAGGCAGAAGCTTTATTACCAATACACACAGCAGCAAAAGCATGTATTAGTTGGTCATGTGAAGATCATGTGTACAATATGTGACTCAGTCAAAGCTAATCAACCGAAGGCAACTGCTTCAGACCCTATAAATAGGACAAACTTTAAGGCATCAGATACAAGGTTTTTCTCATCACATTGTAAGCAAAATTCAGAGAGTGTGTAAGAATTGTAGTGAAATATTTCAGAGTGTGCTAGGGTACTTATCTGTGGGTACTAGAAGAGTTTATAGACTCTTGCAAGTGTTTTCGATAAACACTCAAACTCAGTAATTTGTCTCTTCTTCTTGATACTAGTGGAACCACTATAGTGAGATCCTTAGATGTAGATAGCGTTAGTGCTATCAAACCAAGTAAATTTCAGTGTTCTTTAACTTTTCTGCAATCTATAACATCTGCAAGATACAACATCTTTATCAGTCTTTAAGGTAAAAAGCAACAGTGCAACACATTTAACCTAACATAACATAACGTCTTAATATGTCATGACTTGTTTCAATAGTGGCATATATTCACTTCTCTGTCACTTCTGGACTTTGATCAGTTATTCGACTTATGGTATCCTTTGGGATCCCTGCTTTTGCTCCTTACCATACTTTCTTCCATGAAAGCTCGCACATTATCAACTCCTGTCTCTTTTATTATGATTTCTTCATTGAATATATTCTCTTTGATTTCATCCAAAGAGAGCACAACTTTAAGAGCTAAATTGTTAATTATCACCACTGGGGTTTTTCAACTGTTTGGTAGCAAACTCAATAGAATCAAGGTTTAAAGCTTATCATCAAGAATGAACTTCATTGTTATAAGCTTATTGATTATATTCTATAAATCATTCAGATGCTCTGACACAGATTTTCTAACTTTCAGCTTGAAGTTATAGAAGCCTTTTAATCAAAGAGACCTTTTTATAAGCAGTTTTTCTTTCATAGAGTCCTTCTAGTTTTTTACATAACTCAAAAAGGTCCATTTCTTGAGACACATGATTGAACATATTGATACCAATCCATTGTCTAATTGTTTCCTTAGTTTAATCGCTTCATTTGTTTCATGCTCTATCTAGCATCTTCTCAGGTTTTGAAGGAATATCATCTTCATGCTTTTGTCCAAGTCAACAGGATTAAAAAGATCCTTACAGTGCAGAAGGTCCTCCATGCCTTCAAATAGAGTAGTTTGTTCATGTCAACTTGATCACATAGCTATTTCCACCTTTCATCACGAGTAACACAACTCTCTAAAAAGATCAACCAAAATCAATAACAAAAGACTCTTCAACTTTAACCAATAAGTCAGCGTAAGAATAAGAAACTTAATGATAAACCAATACCAAGATTTACATAGAAAACCCTCCAATGTAAAGGAAAAACTATGAGTCAAACCAACAAATAAATCTACTAAACTCAAATAAGGATTTACAAAGTTTAATATCTTACCCCACAACTACAAGTTGTCTCACAAAATTTTATGACTAAAATCAAAGTTGACGTATCAATCAACAAACTCTCTAACCAATCCAAAAAACGATAAAGAAAGGATGAGAATACTACACTAAGCCCTTTTTCTATTTTTCCTTACTTTTGGACATTATGGTTATACTCTCATGCAAAATCTATATATTTTTCTCTTTTATATCACGAAATAGATTTTTTGCACCGTACATGGTCATATAATTGATCATGTAAGTGACTGTGTCTCTTCCAACATCGCTTCAGTCACAGATGTACACAATTATAGAGAACTACACGTCGTCATACGATCATGTATGTTATGAAAACTGACATGTATACGTCCGTGTATGTCTTTGTCTTTCACATCCTTCTTCACACGATTCCATAAACTTACACGGTTAATCTACACTACCGTGTAAGTAGAGGATACGAGTGTGTAACACCCTACACAGTTGCATCTATCCATAAGAAAGTTGATTCAACCGTCATTCATCTCATCTTCACTCGTTTATCATCCTTACAAGACGTCTACGATCACCGAAAGTCTCAAAATAGGATTGGACAATCAATTTTTCCATCGACAAAAAAATATGATAAGCAGGGTCAAAAAACTTTTATGATGAATCAAAAAAACTTCATCTCTTTGAGTTAAATAATAATTTTTTTTATTAGATAAGATGATAGACCATTGTCAACATTCTATAATAAATTTATTGCTATTTTTAGACTTTACGATAAAATCAAAATCGGTTTAAAATTTTTTATTTAAGTTTGAGTTTAATTTAAAACTCTAACTTGATCGGTTTAAGAGAAATTAAGTTGAATTGCCATCTTTAACTATTTTTAGAGATGTCAAAAAGGGCCCGACAAATTCGGCCCAATTTTAACCCAAGTTTATCGGGCCACGGGACGGCTGAGTCTAGCCTGTAACCCGATCGTTTCTTCCAAAACGATGTCTTTTTAGAAGTTTTTGTTTTAAAAAAATGATGAGCTAAGTTGGCCTATGCTCTTTCACTATGGGCTGGACCACAAGCTGGTCAGCCCGTGGTCAGATCGGCCATAGGCTGATTTATCCCATCCCGCCAAAGGCAGGACAACTCGAACCTGCCCGACGTATTGACTATTTTTCAGGAGACTGATCATAGGGCTGCTTTTGACGAACGAACTGTTGGAGTGGTCCACTTCCAAAGTCACGTCAAGATGATTTCTTCCGTTCATAAAAGTGTTCTTTATCCACGTTGTAGCAATTATAAGAGCGTTATAAATAGAGATGAAAACAAACTAAACTTAACTCGATTTCAAAGGTTTGATGGAATTTCGGGTACAATAATATTGTTTTAATTAATTAATTTTTAAATTTTAAATAATATTATTTAAATTAATCAAATTATTTAAGTCAAGTAAAATTGATTTTTTAAATTTAATTTTAATCTATTAATTTTAATTCGTTCAAATTTTCAAACTTATTTAGAAATTAGAATTTTTTTAAAAGAAGAGATTCTAGTTAATATTTATCTTAATATTAATTGTTTATTGTTAAAATAAAATACCACTCATTTTCAAATAATGAATTATGATATTTTAACCTTTCACGAGAAGAAATAATGAACCTATGATGAATCAGCTTTATGACACATTGGCTTTTATAATGTTTTCTGAAAAAAAAATAAAAAATTACAATATTAATATGTTAAAATATTAAAATATGAATTATATACTAATTAAAATATTAATTAGTATATAATAAACAAGTTAGAATAGATTTTTAGATTATAATTTATTTGAAATAATTTTTAAATTAGAACAAAATTTTAATACATCTTAATTTTTATTTTAATATTAGATATTATAATTTATAAAAATCTATATTTATATATTTTTGTGAAAGAGTTTAATTGCGTTAAGTTTTTATAAAATTCAATACTTAGAACTTTGGTCTAAAATTGTATTCAAGTGTTAATAATAATTTAATGTACCTGAATAAAATTTAAAATTTTTATTTAAATTTAAATTATTAAAATTTATAAAATAAGAATAAAATCATATTCAAGTGTCATTAAATGTCTTAAGAATATTCTAATTATCATGATATAATTAATAGTAAAATTATTAATATTATTAATATACTTTTTCATAAATCATGTTAAAAATAAAATTTAATTTAACATGTATTTAACAAATTATTAAAAATAATATGAAACAAACTTATTTTCGACAAAGTCTAAAACATTTTAACATTTCAACCGCCCCAAGGACAAGCGCCCGAAGCCTTACCCTCTTACCGAGTGCCGACGCACAGTAACACAAACAATTACCCGCGTGATTTTACACTATTGCCACTCACTCAATCCACGCAATTCCACTCAGGTTCTTTTTACATAACGTGGAAGCAGCAAACTTTTGCTCTGTCATTAGCAATCAGCGGAAATGATGTATAACGTCTTTGTCTGTCGCTGAGCCAAAAACAAACCCTTTGAACAGCAAACGAGTCTAATCAATGGAGGAGAGACCGGCCGGAGGGGCAACCGGAGCTGAATCTCCGGCAACAGCTGAGCCTCCGTCGTCGCGCCGACGAGCTGGAGGTATGAAGAGGAAAGTGAACGCACTCTCAGCATCGGGCTCATCGTCCACTCCTTCGAAGCGTCTCACGCGCGACAAAGCTGCGATCGTTCACGCGCCGATCCACAATGGTCCGTTGACCAGAGCGCGTCAGGGGCCGAACAGTTTCGCAGGGGCGACGGCGAATGGTCACTTTGGGTTTGAAGAGAAGGCGGCGGCGACGTCGTTGCAGGAGGTGACGAAGGCGATGGAGGAAGAGAAAGTGACTAAGTTGGAGGAGTTAGAGGCTGCGATGGAAGCGGATTTTGAGAGTCTTAGATCGCGAGATCCTAATGTTCATGTTGTGCCTAGTCATTGTGGTGAGTTTCAGTTTTCAATTCTTTTGCAATTCCATTTTTTTCCCGTTTTGTCGATGAATTAATTGAGAGGCATTTCATCAACTACAAAATGTTGCGAGCAGTGAGGATAGTATTAGAAAATTTTTAAATGAACTACTGATTATGCTTGAGTAGTTATGGTTTTGGATTGTATACTTTTGTTTAGGGTTTTAGAGTTTTGCTTATGACTTATGATTGGTCTGTGAAAGTGAAACCCGTATCGTTGAGTATTTTACTATTAAATTGACTTTGTCAGTTTGGTTGCTGCGATAAAAAGAATATGAAGTAGAGGTGGTGAAGATTTTGAATGTTATGTTGGTTATAGATTTTGCATTGCTTACTTTTCTCCCTTATCAATTACAGGGTGGTTTTCATGGACAAAGGTTCATCCCCTTGAAGAGCGGGTGATGCCTTCATTTTTTAATGGGAAGTCCCAAACTAGGACATCTGATGTGTATATGAAGATACGGAACTGGATTGTTAAGAAGTTCCATTCAAATCCAAATGAGAACATTGAATTGAAAGATCTGTCAGAGCTTGAAGTTGGAGATGCAGATGCGAGACAAGAGGTGCTGGAGTTCTTAGACTACTGGGGATTGATTAACTTCCACCCATTCCCAGAAATAGATCCCGCTGCAAATATGGATGATGCTGAGACAGCAAAGAAGGATTTGTTGCTTGAAAATTTGTTTCACTTTGAATCCGTTCAACCATATCAATCTGCTACTCCTAAACCAAACATCACAACCCCAGCCGTGCCATCTGGTTTATTTCCTGACTCTGCAATTGCTGAAGACTTGTTGAGGCCTGAGGGACCTTCTGTTGATTATCACTGCAATTCTTGTTCAACTGATTGCTCAAGGAAGCGGTACCATTGCCAGAAGCAGGTTGGTTGTATTCTAGATCTAGAGTCTATAGGTTCTTGCTTGTATAAGGAGACAATTTTATCTTCATCTTGGCATGAAGCATCCTCTTTGCAGTACATATATTCATATTAAATGTTTTTTTTTCATATTTGGTGCATTTTGAAACAAAGGACTACTAGTACTTATACTCTATTGCAGGCTAATTTATCATTTCTTTAACTTAATCCAAAAGGGATCTTTATGTGATTCAGTTGAGTTTGTTTGCCATCTGACTCCATCCTGTGATTGTATTTATTATCATTTTGAGATTAGAGTGATGGATATTGCCCATTGTCAATTTTTGCATTCTTTCTGATTGTATCCATGTTAACAGGCAGATTATGATTTATGCGCTGATTGCTTCAATAATGGAAAGTTTGGGTCAAACATGTCTTCATCAGATTTTATTCTTATGGAGCCTGCTGAGGCTGCTGGTGCAAGTGGTGGAAAGTGGACAGATCAGGAGACCCTACTTCTTCTTGAAGCATTGGAACTTTATAAAGAGAACTGGAATGAGATTGCGGAGCATGTTGCTACAAAAACAAAAGCTCAATGCATTTTGCATTTTCTTCAAATGCCTATTGAGGATGCTTTTCTTGACTCTGTTGATGATATAGAAGGCGGTACCAAAGAAAATGCAGATCTGGCTGTGACAACTGTTGAAACATCTGGCTCTAAAATTCTGGCTGAAAGAAGTGACGGTAAAAATGGTTCTAATGAAGATCAACCAACATCACCTTTAGAAGCTTCAAAACTAGAAAGTGCAGGTGAAGTAAAAGTATCTGATGAAACTAGAAAACTTGATAATGTTGCAGACTCTGGTAAGTCTGAAATTTCTGACAAATGTAAGGCTGGGCAAGATTTGGAAGAAAACTTGGCTCTCAAGGCGCTTACAGAAGCATTTGAAGCTGTTGGGTACCTTCCAATGCCTGGAAACCAGCTATCATTTGCTGAAGTTGGAAATCCTGTAATGGCTTTGGTAAGAATTCTTGTTTTGCACTTTCAGCTTAAAATTATTTCAGATGATTTTCAATTTAAGCATTGGTTTATAAATGTAGGCAGCATTTATGGCAAGACTGGTGGGACCTGACATTGCTACTGCTTCTGCCCGTACTTCTTTGAAATCATTATCAAGCAAGTCTCCTGGCTTGCAGCTGGCTGCAAGGCATTGCTTTCTTTTGGAAGATCCACCAGATGACGTAAAGGACCAAATTGATTTGCACAGTGCTACTGAAATGGCTGATCAGGATGTTCAAAACGACAACCAGAATGATAAAAGTGAGAAATGTGAGAAGAATAACTCTTCAAATGAAGACTCTGATCTGGAGGAAAATATAACAGTGGATTCTTCAAATGCTGAAGTTGCAGAGAAAGTAACCTCTGTAAATGAAGAAGGCACTGCTGTTACTTGTGAGAAACTTGAAACTGGTGAATCACAAGAATGTGAGGATTCAAAGTTGCTGAAGGACGGCTCAACAAGTACCCTCAAGGAATCAAATGAAACACCATCCAAGTCAGACTGCCACTCTAATTCTAAGGAATTGCTAGAAGAACCTTCATTGGAGAAGCTTTCTCAGACTATTACAGCAGCCAAGGTTGTGGATGAGGGGACTGATTTGAAACAATTGGAAAAGTGTGAGCCTTCTCCATCAATTACTCTGGTGTCAGTTGAAGAGCCTGCTAAACATGTAACATCAAAGAATGTAGACATGGGCACAGATTCTTTGCCCTTGGGAAAGAAAGTGAAACATCCTCAAGAGAAAGGTGTACCAAATGATATTGATATGTCATCTTCACAAGCATCAGAGGCTGGGAAGTCTCAGCAGGCTCATATGAGTTCATCAATTGGAGTTAATGCAGGTTTATTATCCTTTTCTTTTGGGTGTTTTGATTTATGTGTACATTATCCAAGTTCTTGTGATCCTTTGTATAAGCTACTTGAGATATATAAATATAAATAAACAAGCAAAAAGATTGTTGAAACAAGGTATGTAAGTTCGAACAAAATGGTGATCAAATTTTGTTGGCAAGTTATGTTGCATGATGGATGGGCCTTATGTTCTTTCCAGAGTTCCTTCCCTTATGAATGTTTCAACCATGTCAAAATGGTTTTGATAAATGTGTGGCATTTTTCCCATCCCTTTTATTTTATCTCAATATGTTTTTCTTTGTGAATATTACAGGTGAGGACCAGAAAAGAAGTAAGAGTGAAAAGCCTGCCTGTAAACAGATTAAAGATGATAACATGGATAAATTGAAGCGTACTGCAGTTGCTACCATTTCAGCTGCAGCAGTGAAGGCAAAGTTTCTCGCCAATCAGGAAGAGGAGCAAATCAAACAACTTGCTATATCGCTAATAGAAAAGCAGGTATTTCTGTATTCTAGTAGAACCCAATTTCTATTCTTCTATTGGATTTAGAGGTCCTAACTTCTTAAAGGACTCACATTGCTCGCAGTTGTATAAGTTGGAATTGAAATTATCGTTCTTTCACGAGATGGAAAACATGATTATGAGGGTAAGGGAACAACTGGAGAGATCCAAGCAGAGGCTCTTCCATGAGCGAGCACAGATCATTGCAGCCCGGCTCGGTGTACCTGCTTCTGCATCTAGACAACCGCCATCATCTCTGCCCGCCAATAGAATTGCAATGAACTTTGCAAACACAGTTCAAAGGCCCCCAATGGGCATGGCTTTCCAAAGACCGTTAATGTCAAGACCTCTAGGCACATTGGCTCCAAATGCTAACCAATTCATATCAACAAGCACTGCAGGAAGTTCAATTGGGCCTTCTGGCCAGGATAAGTTTTCTTCAGTTGGGACAAAGTAGTCTTTCAATCATTGCATTTGAAGAGATCCATATTGCTCTTATACAAGTCACTCAAGACCAGTTTTACCTGGTGAGTACCTATTATTGTTATTTACAAGGGAGCTTGAAATATTACCTGTTTGTTTCAGACCAATTACATATCATTTGTTAGCATTTTGTCATTGAGCATCAAACCTATGTCTCAATGAATGACATTAAGTTACTAAACAATAGCATGATATATGTGTCGAACACGTAAGAGTTCACGTTTGACTTTAGTTATGGTCTCTTTTTCTTAACGCTATTAACTTCGTAATCTAGTGGCTAATGACTTTGCCTATTTAACCCAGTTAATTCTGAAGATGTCACTGCCAAGCTGTGGAGACCATGGTTTCTAGTCATGTTGTGTTCTTGAGTTTAGCTGGAATATCATCATCGACAAAATGTCGATCGGGGAGGGGGCTTCTGTTACAATATAAATGTACTTGCTTTTTTTACTCCTTAGTCTTTCCTTGCTGTGTAGAAGAGCATCAATCTCACCAGAAGCTGGAAGTACGGGGTAATCTAATGACTTGCAGCTTGAATTTTATGTTTCTTACTGTAAATATAGAGCTTATTCAATATTTGGTATCGTAATTGGTGGTGTTAATGAAGACCTGGCCCCTGGTGTGATTGATTAAAGTGTTGTAGGAAAAAGCATATTTGGATTTCTAAGATTAGTAGATGTTTGCCTTTATGTTTTCCCGATACCGTTGTTAATAACAAAAATTATTAAATTAAATTAAACTAAAAAATTAAAAATTAACTAATTCAAAATTTTTACTGACAAATTGGTAAAACTGAGTTTTTAAAATATTAGATAAGGCTGCATCAATCCATATTATTGTATGCAAAATATCAAAACCAAATTATCTTTGCCTAGAGCCAGAGCCCGAAGCCGGATCCTAGCCCGGACATGTAAATCCGTCAACCAAGACTACATTTTGCCATCATATAAGCAATAGGGCTTGGGAAGAATGAAACGTAAATTTAAAAATCAAGCAGTTTTACAGGGTAGAGCCAGCAATCAAGGACCAATTTGTTTTCCCACAAACATTAATGTACAAGTACAATGTATCTTACTTCATAAGTAACAGTAACTACAGTTGAGAGGGCTCAAACCATGAGATCAGCACTTGTAATACAATTTATTGCCGCTGAACAATCAAGCCAAAAGTTAACACTCACATCCAGTTGATCTAGGTTGACTGCTGCTCGAAACATCAATGGTGTCTGGCAAGTAACTTCATGATACAAATAAGCCCAACCATAAGCCGATGTCAGTATCATTGAGGTGTGGATGTATGTTACGTAAGATGTAAACAACTTTATTAATCATGCATGTAAGTGTGAATCTAAAAGTATGCCAATGCTCCATTTGAGTTCACCTTGCCATTCCAGATTTTATAAATCACAAAAAGAATCATAAAACAGATTTGAACGTGCATATGGATAAGGGTGGTTGATTTTCTTACATCTCTTCCTCTTCACCACTCTTCAGAGCATTCTTAGCTATGCATTGAAATGCTTCCTCCACATTAACACCTTCCTTGGCAGAGGTCTCAAAGTATGGGATATTCCCTTTTGAGGCACACCAGGCCCGTGCTTTCTTCTCTGAAACCTGAAATATGAAAATAGAAGCTTAAGCACCAAGTGACACAAAGGACCCTCTTGTGCGCAAGAGAGAGAGGGAGAGAGAGAGGTGCAAACTCAAGCACCAAGAAGATACGTACGACTCTACTATTTCCACCATCTAAATCAATTTTGTTTCCAAGAACAACGAACGGGAAATTCTCTGGATCAGAAGGACTTGCCTGCCGCAGTGAGTCACAAAGAATCCTTTAGCCACTATAATCATTGATTTTGTGGCATATACTTATCAGCAAAATATGTAATACATATATTCCAAACCTGAATAAGAAACTCTTCCCTCCAGTTGTTAAGGTTTTCAAATGATTTCACAGAATTCACATCATACACGAGAACACAGCAATCAGCACCTCTATAGAATGCAACACCTAGACTCTGGAATCTTTCCTGGCCAGCAGTATCCCAGATCTGTCAAAACAAAAAGAATATTAAATTTTGAAACCAGTAAAACATACATTTAGAAAAGGATGGCAAGGAAAATGAAGATTAATTTAGTGAGAAATGTCATAAGCAACGGCATAAAGATTTAGATGCAAGGGATTGGTATCAACTTTGAACAATGAAGATAATGTCAAGAAGTAGAACAGAGTTAAAATCTGGTTTAGAGCCCCAAAAAATCCCTTTCACAACTAATATAGAATCATTGTTATTTCTCACTCATATATATCCAAAATGAGCCAACCAAAGCCAACTTTGATCAGGCTGACATTTCTATTCTGTTAGTTGAAGTCACCCTTCAGGCTGAATTTGTCAATTTTCAAATATATCCCTTATATTTTATTTCTTCCAGTCATCTTTCATCAGGTGTCATAAAAGACTCCCAGTGAGTCAGAGTAATTCGTGCTTTGTAATTGAAAAGGGCAAGACAAACTGTCTAAATTTCAAATTCAACAATTAATAGTAGAAAAGTAATTTGAGTATGCCTTCAAATACAACACCCTCTCCTGCTGTCTAAATAAACAACAGTTTATACCGATGAAAACTCCTTCATAGATTCTGTTACTGATTTTGCAAGCTAAAATAGAGGTGTAGGACACTCATGAAGAGTGATGAAATTAATGGAAATTGTTGAAGCTACAAATTTTGAGGGGCATGGATCCAACTAAAGCATTAATAGCACTAACAAGTCAATAAAGAAGATACCTAAGTAACATGCAGGGGCAGCTCTTTCTACATTCATAATGGAACTCAAAAGCTAAAAAGAATTTTCGAACATATCAAGCACACAACATCGATAGCATCCAAGACATGATATATACCAACTTCTTGAAAGCACAAAGTTACACAGCCCAGTCCAGTACCAACCTGCAAAGTAAAGAGCCTATCTTCAAACTGAACCTCCTTTGTCAAAAAATCAGCTCCTATTGTTGCCTTGTATTGGTTGCTAAACTTCTTATTTACATATCTGCAAAGAAGATCAGTCAAGAATGATAAAACCAAACAAAACAGGAAACCAATTCTCCCAAATATGGAATTACTTACTGATTCATCAACGAGGTCTTCCCCACCCTGCATAATTCACAACCAAAATTTTATCAATTCACTATCTAAAAGAACAATTATCAAAACCCTAACAGTTCAAATTACACGTAAGATCAATACCATTATTCAATCAGATCAACAACTGAAAACCCAAATCTGGTTCGAACGTAGGCGATCTCGAAAGATCCGCCAAATGAACTCAAAATCCCAAAATTCAGGAACCCCAACCCTAGTTATAGGCCAAAAAAAATTGGTATGAACACGTAAAGTCTAGTTTTAAGTATGGGTTACCCACCCGCTGTCGCCGAGAATAATGACTTTCAAGAGGGTCCGTCGACGGGAAGGCATGGCTAGCTCGTCGAGCGGTTGCGTGCGGCGATTAACTGAGTGATGTGATAGGAGAAGGGAGAGTTTGGAGAGCTCTAGTACTCTACTCTTCCGTCAACCGGAAAACTCGTAAGCTCTCTCTGGTCCCCAAGTCCTCCTGTGTGAGACAAAAAGGTATTTTTCTTTTTAATTAAACTTTTTCTTTCCTTTTTACTTTGAAGCTCTCAAGCTTTCTTCGAGTCTCTGCTTGGTCATGGAAAGCTGGAGCTGACCTGTAATTTTCTTTTCTTTTACAGTTTTTATTTCATCAATCCTTGAAGGAGTATTCTAGAGTAGGAATGTAATTGGCTGCAAGTCGACCGGACTCTGATAGGATCATGGGTTAAAATTGATTGGCTCGATTGGGCTACAAGTCCAGAGTGGGCCAACCCAGTCTGACCAGCGGGCTCACCGTAATATAAAAAAATGACCTCGTTTTGTCAAAAAAAAAAGTCGTTTTTTAATTTTTAAAAATTTATATAAAGTGGGTCAGTCCGAACTAGGAGTGGCTTGAGCCTAAACTCGACCTGGCGACATTCTTATTCTAAAGTGATTTGTTTTGTCCAAAAAAAGTCATTTTAAAATTTTTAAAAATATATAAGGTGGGCCGGTCCAAACTATGAGCGGTCTGAGCCTGGCTCGGACTATTAACATCCTTATTTGAGAGTGATAGCCTTTTGACGTTATTAATTGGTGGAGTAATAATTAATTAAGACTAACTAGGTACTTTATTTATAAAAAAAATTAGTCCATCTAATTTTAAATTTTTTATAACAACTCAATAATTTTTAAAATTCTCAAAAATATTTCTTCTAATTTTTAGTTTTCCATAAAATCCTTTTTTTAGACTTTTGTTAAAAAATAATAACAAAATACAAGCAGTGTAAATGTATAATGTGTACTAGTAAAATGTATAATGTGTACTAGTAAGATGTAACTGATATAATAATTCAGCTTAACTCTTAAATCTCACCTAATTAATTAAATTAATAATTTAAGATAATTATAATGAGTATAAGTTGGATCTAATAGTATTAGTTTTTATTATATTTATTTTTTCCCATTTACTATTATTACTATTACTATGTTTATTTATTTTATTTTTATGGTTTTTTAATTTTACTTTTATTTACTATTCTTTTATTTGTTATTTATTTTTCTTTCTATTTTTCTTTTTCATTTCATTCACTCACGTAGTTCATTTGAAAACAACATCTCTAATAGTTAGAGGTAAAGTTACGTACTACTGAACTTCTTCAAATCTTGCATCTAAGTGAAATTTCTACTAGGTGTTGTTGTTATCATTGTTTGACTTTACTCATTGGATCGAATCGTTATGTAAATAACATTTAATTAGTATAAGCCTAATATTTAGGCTGAGTGTGCCT
>JAOTAW010000202.1:32687955-32698034 GCA_025629945.1 Erythroxylum savannarum
ACGACGAAGGTATCTTTTTGGAATTCGATTCACTTTGATCTCCTTTCGCGCCAGTTCGAATTCATTTCTCTTCGTAATTTTGGTTTTACTCTCCCGAATCTTAATGTAACCGCCACCAGATCAGTTACTGGCTTCTAGATCTGTAAATTTTCGTTAGATTTCACAATATTTCCTAATGTGCTGTGAGATTTTGGGTCTTGTTTCGAGCTTCTATACATCTGAAATTAGTTTGATTTGGTCTAGCTGCAGCTAGTCTGATCTACATTCGTTGTATGTTCAAACGAGTGTTGTGCATGAATTTCTAGCTCTTTGTCGCAATGCAGATTGCTTGTTTCATTTGAATCTGAATAAGTTCGTCTGATCTCACATTTATTTTTCTACAGCGGATCGTTTTCGTACTGTGTTGAAAATGTTTTTCATTGGCAGTCTTAGTTATCGTTAAACCAGTTATTGCCATCCATTTCGGTGATGCAAACGAGCTTGTTCGTTTTCTAGGACCTGGATGAAGATTCTTTATCAAAATGTCATGTGCTAATAATTATCATTACATCATCTGTGATACAAATCTATTGGCGTCTTTTTTCGAGACTTCGAGTTATAATCACATCTTAAGGATGCGGCCAGTGTGAACAATACTCCTAACGCCTGCTCTTTTTTTCCCCTCTAATTTGTATCAGCGGAATATTCTCCATTTCTGGGGATAGAGAAGGGTGCAGTTCTTCAGGAAGCTAGGGTTTTCAATGATCCTCAGCTTGATCCTAGAAGATGTTCTCAGGTCTTTTTCTTTAGATTGCTTGGTGCTAGTTTTGCATGTTATGTTTTTGTGATGTGTTGAAGTGGTAAACTTATGAGTTTTGGTACTTTACTTCACTTGTAGGTCATCACAAAGCTTCTTTACCTTCTGAACCAAGGAGAAACATTTACTAAGGTCAGATTTAAGTTCACTGTGACTTATTTGATTGAAGATAAGATCCATGCTGCGTACATATTATCAACTGTTTTTGTGAAGATTGGGGTGCCTTCTAATTTACGCCTTTTAGCATTTCAACAGACTGAGGCCACGGAAGTCTTCTTTGCCGTCACAAAGCTCTTTCAGTCAAAAGATGTAGGTTTAAGGAGGATGGTTTATTTGATGATTAAGGAATTATCCCCATCAGCTGATGAGGTTTTATACTTTTTACTTGATAAACATCTCCTGAATTTTATTTCCGTGTTTTGTTGCTTGTGCAGGATACACGCTGACTATTGTTTTTTTTTTTTCCTTTTCTGGAGAATAGGTTATTATAGTGACGAGTTCCTTAATGAAGGACATGAATAGTAAGACTGATATGTATCGAGCGAATGCTATCCGTGTGCTTTGTCGGATAACAGATGGAACGCTTTTAACCCAGATAGAGCGATATTTGAAGCAAGCAATTGTCGACAAAAATCCAGTGGTTGCTAGTGCAGCTTTAGTTAGTGGGATCCATTTGCTCCAGGTACTATTACTAATGTACCATATTCTGTTTCTTGTTGAATTCCTCGCTAAAGTATCTTAATTGTTTGTGGTTTTGTTGAGTAGACAAACCCAGAAATTGTTAAAAGATGGAGTAATGAGGTTCAGGAAGCTGTGCAATCAAGGGCTGCCCTTGTGCAATTCCATGCACTAGCTTTGCTTCATCAGGTACTGAGTCTCCAATTTTGTTGGTGTCATCTTTTTATTCTTCTTCTGTATCTGAGATTTTCATCAGATAAATAGTGTCTACTAAGAATGTGATTGTTTGCTCATTTCAACAGTGGGGCTGAATTTGTATACATGTGCTACTTTTTAAGATAAAAGCTTTATGAATCAGTTGTGATTCTTGTGAAATTAGATTTAATATTGTGTCTTAAAAGGCAATATGCGCTTTCAAAATTTGCAGATACGACAGAATGATAGACTGGCTGTTAGCAAGCTAGTTACCAGCTTGACAAGGGGAACTGTTCGCTCACCACTTGCACAGTGCCTCTTGATACGTTATACCAGTCAGGTCTGTATTTCTATGAATCATATATGGATAAAATGGGTAATATGTTTCCTGAAATGTGGAACGTGATTCTTTTTTTAGGTTATTCGTGAGTCGGCTACAAACACACAAGGGGGAGACCGCCCTTTCTATGATTTTCTTGAGAGTTGTCTTCGCCATAAGGCAGAGATGGTTATATTTGAGGCTGCCAGGGCAATTACAGAGCTCACTGCTGTTACAAGCCGAGAATTGACTCCAGCTATTACTGTTCTCCAGTTGTTTTTAAGTTCATCAAAGCCAGTGCTGAGATTTGCTGCTGTCCGTACTTTGAATAAGGTCACATTTTGCTTTCTTTTAGGCAGCTACTGACTGAATTTTCTTGTAGCCTAAATCTTCAAATTGTATGAGGTTTTAGGAATGCTTACTTTTGCGTTATTACCTTTTGGGAATGAAGTAGGGATGTGAGTGCCTTATTAATCTCGATTGATCATATATTGATCTGCTCAAAGTTTCACTATATCTTAATGCCTCCAGTAGATGTTTCGTTGTCTTCTTGTGTTGTTTTCCTTGGATAAACTGACATTAAGTGGAAATTTCTGCAGGTGGCCATGACTCATCCAATGGCAGTCACTAACTGCAATATTGATATGGAGAGTTTGATATCTGATCAGAATAGAAGCATTGCGACACTTGCGATCACAACTCTTCTTAAGACTGGAAATGAATCAAGTGTGGATCGTCTCATGAAGCAGATAACGAACTTTATGTCGGATATTGCTGATGAGTTCAAAATTGTGGTGGTGGAAGCCATTAGATCTCTGTGTTTGAAGTTTCCCTTGAAGTATAGATCACTGTTAGTAACTATTTTCTTCCGTTTAGTGAATACTATTAGGTTTATGATGTATCTGTACTTTTTGCTATACCCTCTAAGCTCTTGGTTTTACAGGATGAACTTCTTAAGCAATATTCTCCGCGAGGAAGGTGGATTCGACTACAAGAAGGCAATTGTAGATTCCATAGTTATCCTCATTAGAGACATCCCTGATGCAAAGGAAAATGGGTTGCTTCATCTATGTGAATTCATTGAAGATTGTGAATTTACATATCTTTCCACACAGGTGGCATTTGTTTCCAGATTCTAGTGATAGTACTTCATTCAATGCTCCATGTTTTATTGCTTTTATAACCCTTGTTCTATTTCATTTGCATGTTATTAGATACTCCATTTTCTGGGAATTGAAGGACCAAAGACTTCAGATCCTAGCAAATATATCCGTTACATTTACAATCGTGTCCATCTTGAGAATGCCACTGTTCGAGCAGCTGCTGTGAGCACATTGGCAAAGTTTGGTGCCATGGTTGATGCACTGAAGGTGCAAATTTGTCTCTGTGTAAACTGTTTACTGCTTCGGTCACAACTTTTTTTTTTATTGAATTAGGTTGGTTTCTCGTGATTTCTGTTGCAGCCACGCATTTTTGTTCTGTTGAGGCGTTGTCTCTTTGACAGTGATGATGAGGTAAGTTTTCTGTTCAGGGATAAATTGATCTACCTGTGGTTGTGCTTTGCAGTTGTTTAGACATTTGCAAGAGCATGTATTAAACCCAAGTATCGAAGTGCATATATAAGATGCTTATTTATTTTGTTACTTCTTGATTAATTTGGCAGGTTTAAGAGGTTCATTTCATTTATCTCATTGTCCTCTCTTGAATATATAATTTGTTCATACCATTATCTTTGTTAATTATTTGAAGCAAATCGTTTATGCTGACTTAATTACAGGTTCGTGATAGGGCCACTCTTTATATCAATACACTTGGTGGTGATGGTGAAGTTGTTGAAACTGAAAAGGATGTAAAGGATTTTCTTTTTGGAGACTTTGACATACCTCTTGTTAACTTGGAAACAAGTTTGAAGAATTATGTAAGTGCTTTGTCTGTTGTTCTTCTTGTACTACTATTACGGTTATGCAATGAACAATGAATCTGTTGTTTATACAGGAACCTTCAGAGCAACCTTTTGACATCAATTTTGTGCCAAAGGAAGTTAAGTCCCATGCACTTGCTGAGAAGAAAGCTCCAGGCAAAAAGCCAACTGGTCTTGGAGCTCCCCCAACTGCTCCTACATCTACTCTTGATGCTTATGAAAAACTTCTTTCCTCCATCCCAGAGTTTTCAAGCTTTGGAAAGCTTTTCAAGGTTTCTTACCCAGATTTTCTTACATTAGTGCATTTACTATTTGGATAGCTGAATTCTAATTTGTCAATATTACACCCTCTCAATCCTCTTTCCTTGATTAATCAACTATTCAAGATAAGTTCTATGTAAACTACTAACGTTAACTGTTAACTTGTTTCTGTCTTTTTTCTCAAAAGTCATCTGCTCCTGTGGAACTTACTGAAGCAGAAACCGAATATGCAGTTAATGTTGTTAAGCACATATTCGATAGGCATGTTGTGTTCCAGTACAACTGTACTAACACAATTCCGGAGCAATTGCTGGAAAATGTAAGGACTTGGTATCTGGAAAATAATATTAACGTCTATTTTCAAAACCTATAGGAAATGTCTTCAATCTCCATTTTGTTTTTGTGCTGCAAGGTTACTGTCATTGTAGATGCTTCTGATGCAGAAGAATTTTCAGAGGCCATATCCAAGCCTCTGAGATCGCTTCCTTATGATTCACCTGGACATGCCTTCGTTGCGTTTGAGAAGCCAGATGGCGTTCCAGCAGTTGGAAAGTTTTCTAATATGTTGAGGTTTATTGTTAAAGAGGTATTTGTTCTTGCCATCTGTCTGAAATGATGTCATTACCCTTTCCATGTTCTCATTATGTAGATCCTCCCTCTCTTTCCAGTAATTTATTCAACTACTGTGAGGGCTTTCTCAAGCAGAAAATCTTTTAGTAAAAGAGAATATTATGCTCAGGAGACTCTTTTTTAAGAAGGCGCCCTTGGATCTATTGAACCGAGTAATTAAGACTTTTTTCAATTCCTTCATATGTTTGCTGTGTTGACTAGGTTGATCCAGCAACTGGTGAAGCTGAGGAGGATGGTGTGGAGGATGAATATCAATTGGAGGACCTTGAGGTAGTTGCAGCAGACTACATGATAAAAGTTGGAGTCTCCAACTTCAGGAATGCATGGGAAAGCTTGGGGCCTGATTGCGAACGAGTTGATGAATATGGCCTTGGTCCAAGGGAGAGCTTGGCCGAAGCCGTTAATGCTGTCATCAACCTTCTTGGCATGCAGCCCTGTGAGGTTAGTTTGTAATCATACATCTGATTTCATGCTTTAATTAAATTACAGAGCCCACGTACGGTCGGTCGCTCTCATAGACTGGGAGCACAGGACTCTTTCCTTTGTGCGTACTATATGGGAAAAAACTAGAGAGGTTTAGTAGCATGTAATCTTACTCATAACGAATATAATATAACATCAAGATGTAAAATAGTTGCGTCAGTACATTGTGTTTTAACAACTGTTTCACAAAACGCAAGGTCATAAGAGCTTGTTTGTTTACATTTTAGTTTTTCATTTTTATTTTCAAATTAGTAAAAAAATTGTTTTTTATTTTTTTATTTAGTTTAGGTTTCTTTCAGTTTTTATAAATTATGAAAACTCATAAAAATTAATTTTTGTTTTCTTTAACAAGAATTATGATTAATATAATATAATTATTTATTTAATTTATTTAATAATTATTTAATAAATACTTTTAAGTTTAAAATATCTTTACAAGCATAAAATTTAAATTAAATGAATTTTAAAAATTAAAATGTATATTTTAAAAAATTAAAAATTACTTAAAAAATAAAAGTCAAACCAAACTGACTTAAATTTATACCTTTTAACCCAATCGAAGGGCAAATGAATGCCGTTGAATAAAGATCTTTAATTCCATTTTATTTGATTTCCTCTCTTAGAATGGTCCTTTGTCTTGTCTTCAAGTTATGCAGACCAGTTTATATCACATACGCCCGATAACTTCTACCACGTGTCCCTTTTTGCTCTGCTATTACTATTTTCAGGGTACGGAGGTTGTGCCAAGCAATTCGAGGTCCCACACTTGTCTGCTCTCGGGTGTTTACATAGGTAATGTGAAGGTTTTTGTTAGATTGCAATTTGGAATTGATGGTCCAAAAGAGGTTGCCATGAAGTTGGCAGTTAGATCGGATGATGAATCTGTTAGTGATGCCATTCACGAGATTGTTGCAAGCGGCTAATATTTGGTAAAAATCGGTTTAATTCGGTTCGTTTTTCCTTCATCTTCGGCCATTTTGTTATTCATATGGATGAGATCAGATTCATATAGCTTGCACATATATAGCGGTTGTTATGAGGAAAAGAATCGTAAGCTTCATGGATTGCAACTTGGAATTCTGATGATTGATTTTTGCCTATACTTTTCAGAGCTTCTCATGTCACGGAATAATATTTTGTTGTAATCATGCAAATCATATCAAATAGAACAATTCTTTTTGGTATGTCTTTATGGGATTAAGCACAGGAATTATCATGTCTGTCTTGGGTATACTTCGGTGCTTAATATGTTAATGCATCTGGATTCATTGCCAAGGGCCCAGCTCTCAATTTGTCGGCCGGCCTGAGTTTTTTTTAAACAAATTTGAAGATTAAAGATATCGTTTTAAGAAACCAGTCTGACGTGCTAACTTTAGATTAGATCGAGTGGAGTCTGTCATATACCTAATCTGATATTTGTATTTAAACTTTAGTTGTTTCGCCAATTTTTAAGTTTGTAAGTTACGTTTTCATAATTCGGTTGAAATATTCTTTTGAACTCTTGTGATTTTTTGTTTTAGTTTCTTTGTTACTTTTGTTTCTAAATCTTTAAGGAAAACATTGTTTTTTTTTAACTGTGTTGTGATTAGTTAATAACGTTGGAACTATTGCATAATTTGGTTAAAGTCCATTTTTAACTTTCTAATAATTTATTTAACAAGAACTTGTTCACTTCATGTTTATATATTAACTACATATAAATTATCGAATATTTTAGTTAAATTAACTTTATAATTCACAGAAGTTTAATGTTATGTTTAAATGATTACAAAATATCTATGAATAATAGAAACGTTTTAAATTAAAATTTTTATCTTCTATAATATAAATCATCTTTTGAAAATAATTAACTTTAAAATATGCATTTATGTTTTTAAGCTAATCAAGTCTACACTTTTACTTTTAAGAAAAAAGCTTTAACTATGTAATTCCTATTTATTGTTAAAATAAATTTTTACTTTTGGTACTTTTTAAATCCAATTTTATTTCTAAAATGGCATTACTATTACTTACTAAAAACATTATTATTTAATAATTAGCGCTAGTGATTATAACTTCTTGTTACTAATTTTTAAATGAACGAATAAATGATTATATACACCTATTATAAAAGCAAAATTTTATTATATATTGCGGATTCTAAATTACAAAATCAATAAATTAAAACCAAAAATTAAACATTAAACAAACACAGTACTTCGTTAAATTTGGAAAAATGAAAACATAAATTTTATCCAATTGAAACTTAAACGTAAATTACTAAGTTAAACCCCAAGCCTGACCAACGTTTGACCCTTTTATGCCACTTTTTCTTAAACTTGTAAGTTCATCGATGATTAAAGTAATTAAGAGTATATCTATATGAAAGGGCACCATAAAGGTAAATTCCAAAATTGTAAAAGTTTGGAATGATACATTACGTCAAAAGAGTAGTTTAAATTTTATAATAGTAAAATTCTATTGATACATACACATAAAAAGCATAGCTTAAAAAGGAGAAAAGAATGCAATACAAGAAATTTATTAATTTCAGACGTCTATACGTATTTTAGATTGTCCTAAAGAGGTAGGTAAATCCATTTTTCTCTTTATATTTTTCACTTCATACTACGTTAAAAGCTATTTGCCAGATACAATAATTCAATGTTAAGCACACTTAAGGAATTACTAGTCACTAAAGCAAAGGATAAATCAAACAAAGTTGCAATGGCGTTCATATCGTTAAGGACACAAGCATCAGCCTCCGAACGGTTTAGTTACCAAAGCAACAACATTCCCTCTTTCCTTCAAAGAGAACCAATTCACACGAGAAAAGTTACAAAAAGTGGTACTTGCCTCATAATCATTTTATCAGGTTACTGAAAGTGCCGATAAATGCACCCAACCAAGCACCATCAGCCTTGGATGATAAAGAGGGCTCCTTAGAAATAAGCTCTTATGAATTCATCAAATCACCCTCCGATACCCTCCAAAAGCCCAAATCTGTTAGAGAGAGAGCAAAGAAGTTTAATAACCAGTTATTCTTTGAATGACCAAATTAAATGGAGCAAGAAGAAGATGTTGAAGGAAATAAATACAATATAGTTAAAATCAAAACAAACCTTTAGGTTTGAATCCCAACTTCCTGTACACAAAGCACTTCCATCAGATGACAAGCCCAAACAGGTGATCCGTCCCTCATGCGTGTTCTGAAGAGATCCCAAGTTCAGTACGGCCTGGGAAAAACACTTAACATAATTAATTCAATGTATCAACTCAAGCAAACATGACCATAGAGGAGATGAGGAGCAAATGCATTAGTTGAAGGAAGAAAAGCTCTGCTTTGCTAGATCTAGTAACTAATAATTTGAGTACTGCATCACTACTAGGGATGATAATGAGCTGGGTTGGGTCCGAGTTGCCTATGGTCCAGGGCCAGGCCCAACCACTTTTTTTTTCGGAGAGACCAAAACGATGTCGTTTTGCTGATGGTCCAACCCCCCAAGCCCGAAACCCAGCCAACTCAGACCTGGTTTGCAAATCTTCTAGTTTTTATTCAGGATACCTTTTAAGGCACTAGGATTAGGTAGTCCAGTCAGAAATAAGAAGCTTAAACACCTAATGGCTTGTACAGGACAGACGGTAAGAAAAACAAAAACTATAGGACTTTGGAGGATATAACTCTTTTGCACATTGACTTCTAAACAAGAGAATAAGTAAATGTTACCTCTGCCAACAAGGTATCCCAGACAAAGCAATGACTGTTTGAATATGCGGCGAACAGAAGCCTTCCTGATATGGAGAATGCAATGGAATTCACAGGTGCATTTTCGTTGTCGCCCTGCGGTTGATGGTAAACTTGGAGCTGGTGCCCAGTTCTAATGTCAAATAATCTACAAGTTCCATCATCTGAGCCTGTCCCAAATCTATTACCATCAGGGAAGAATTTCACAGTATTGACATCTCCCTCATGCCCATGAAACGTGCGTACAGCTCGACTAGCAACACGAGTGTCCCATAGTCGGGCAGTTGTGTCGCAGGAACCAGATACAAACATTCTCGAATTTGATCCATTAATGGAAACACTGGAAAATAGAAACAACAAAAGTTATGTATCCTTGAAGTTGATGAAAAGATTAGGTAGCTTTACTATCTTGAAAAGCTTCAAATCATCTTCATCTTGTTGCATGGGCCTGGTGATATTTTTTTTACTTTTCCAAGGGCTGATCATCTATTTAGTTTTGAGAATTCAAGTTGAAGATGGTGGGATCACACCAGAAAATTTTAAATCATGGATACTAAAAATTTTCTTAGAAAGGGATAAAAGACATCTACTATAAATGCTTATGATAATTACCTAACCAATCACATTCTTTTACAAGGTTAATGAAACAACTAGATGTTATATGTTATACCAGATTTACGTAAAAAGGTAAGACAAGCTTTTCTGGTTCTTTTTACATCAGGTGCCTTTATTTTCAGTCAAACTTCCAGATTTCATAGAAACACTGGTTGTGAAATAAGACAACTTAGCATACCTCAGTACATCAGCAGTGTGGCCCGACTGAAATTCTCCTCCAAACACAGATGTTCTAAGCCCTGTAGTAACATCCCACAAAACACAAGTTTGATCACCAGAACTTGTAATCAGGTGAGTGTCCTCATCTGGAACATACTGACAGCAGGAGACATAACCCTTATGTCCACTAAGCATTCTTGATACTGGCAAATTCCCATCCTTATCAGTTGGAGAATTAAGGTTGAAAATGGAGCAAACACTGTCAAGACCACCGCAAGCAACTGATTGGCCATTAGGT
>JAOTAW010000202.1:32829961-32842759 GCA_025629945.1 Erythroxylum savannarum
TTTTAGATATGTACTGGGTACCTCCAGATTGACGCAATAACCTGCAAATCACGCCAATCGAATATTCTGTAATAAGCAAATCCTGTACGACAGGCTCGATCGAGAGAGCGTAAACAGGAAGATTTGAACACATGACCTGTTGGCCTCATGCCTCCCACTCCACCAACTCTACCACTCCGTAGGGGGCACCACCAAACAATCCCTTAATTAGCAACCAATATAATTACCATGTTCCGATGGTAAATACAACAAGTTGGATAAATTAGTTGAATTTTAAGTAAAAGAAGTAAAATTTTAATTTTAGAGTAAAAAATAAACTAAAGAGGAAATTTTCTATGAAAAATTAAAAAAAAAACATATATTTCATAGAATGTGAATGCCCATTATTGGACTACCCATCACCACCAACCATGTTAAGTATCAATAAGCCCAATTTCAAACTGACGAGGCAAACTAACCCATTAAGTCCTATAAGCCCTCAAGTAATCCATGTTTGCTATACTAAAAAGCCCAAATTACTTAAATAAACCTTAGGTCCAACACTACTAGACCTAGTGGCATTGTTTTTGGAAAATTTTATCTCATTCATCATGGTTTCTACTTCTTTTAAATAATTTGAAAATTTTTAATAATTTTAGCTCAGAATGTGGGTCTCGGGTCTTTTCAGGTCTAACCCTTATCCAACATATTGTCATCACTAAATTTTCAATCTTTTTAGCTTTCAATGAATGTCATTATAGTGACCAAAGACCATTTATAAAGTGTACCACTAATGGTATCTCTCTGGCTCTCCAAAAGCTTATCATCACAATTTAATAATTGGGTCTCTCGCTCGATCTTTGTTATATAAATTTCCTGAAATTTTGTAACTATTGATGACAAAAATATTTTACATATTTGTGGAAATAAATTTTTATTTTTAATATAACATAATTCTGTTTTCTTCAGTATATTTATTGAATAAGTAAGTATTTTTTATCATAATTTTCGAAATTTTATTTGACTAAAATTTAATATTATCAGTTGGATATGAACTTCTTGAGTTTTTAAATATTATCAATTAATGAGAAATTGAGTACGCGATTTGTCCTGTGCCACATATGACTAATTTGTGAATCAATGCATATGGTCAATGGCCTCATGATAACCATGTTCATCTTCAAAAGCAAACATCACCAAACAAAAAAGAAAAAGGGAAAAAGGGATTCCTCGAGAAAAGTCTTATGGAAATGATCGATCATGTATCAAGTGTATACATATATATGGTAGGGTTAATTTCGGCTAAATTTAAGATTGAAAGATTATGAGTTTGTTTAATAGCATTTAAAAAAGAGCCGTGTTGTTTGGTAATATAAAAATAAAAAGTACTTTTAATTTTAACTATATTTTATTTTGTAATAAAAATTATTTATAAATATAAATATTATTTAAAGTATATTAAACAATATACAAAGTACAATATATTAATTATTATATAATTTTAAACTATATGAAACATAAATAAAAATATATCTAACCAAATCTTTTATATAGATTATAACTAAGTAAACTAATATCGAAAATAAATATTAAAAGATATAAAAAAGTTAAATAATATTATAAATCTCAAAATAAATATCCAAGTTGAGTAAATAGTTAAATACATAATAAACGGGAAGATGAGTTTGTGAGTATTGTGAGAATTATGTGTAAAATATAAAGGCAAAAAGGACTAAAAAATAGGCTCATTAATTGATCTAAAAAATCTACCTGGAAAAGTATTTTTTTGAGAAGCTTCAAATTTAAGCTTCTTAAAAAGTTGTATTTTGACTGCCAAAAAAGTCATATTTATTAAAGAAATGCTTTTTTATTTTACAGTTAAATACTCGTTTAAACTCAAAACATTTTATAGATTGGGTTTTAAATTAATTAAGATTAGACTTCATTTCAAACTTTAATTTAAATTTGAGCATATTTGAGTTAAAACTTCAAATTCAGAGTTTAATTTTTAAAGTTCAAACTCTAATTATAGCCTAATTAAATGGGGTTTTTCCTATTTATTTGATGTTGATAAATTTTTGCTCAAGCTTAATATTTCAAAAGTACTTGTCAGATTTCTAATGTTGACTTAAACATGGCACCCCTTATGTTATAAGTTACAATTTATACCATGTTTGAATCATTATACGCTACAAGAATTATAAAGAGTCTTAAAAATTCATTAGTAGTTCCTTTAAATAAAGATTAAAAATACTAAATAGCATTAAAATAAGGTCATGTCATTATTTTAGCCCTAAGGGAATTGGCCTTTTCCAATCCAATCTAGGTTTGTGTAAAGCACAAGAAAAACGCAGCGTTTTGATACTTGTCTTGTTTACCAAGAAGGGCTCTTCAAAAAGTAAATCAGACGCTAGTGAGGAGTGACTATTGCTATTCGTGCCTCCTTCATTCTTCATTGTCTGTGTGTTTAGGTTGAATCGAAGATGTTTCTTACGAGGTAAGCTATTCCATTCATGATCACCACTAGTACTCAAATGGGTAGTCTATCTTTTTGCTCCTTTTTCGCTTAGAATGGAAAAGATTTGATCTTTTTGTTTTCTGACTCCGATTTGTTTGCGCGTGTGTGCCCCTTTGAAAGGACCGAGTATGATAGAGGAGTGAACACCTTCTCTCCTGAAGGCAGATTGTTTCAGGTTGAATACGCTATCGAAGCCATCAAGGTAACTTGAGTCAGTTCATGTACTTTCTATTTGTTAACCGAGTGTAATTTATGGTAATATTGTGTAAATCGTAATTTCATTTTAATTTGGGGTGGTAAAATTATCAATTATATTGATTGAAAAATCCATGATTTTCAGATGAATTATAAATCATAGTAGGGCTGTGTGAAAGGTTTGTATTGTTATTGTGAACTTAAAGATCGATTTGTGCACGCAGAAGTTGACTGATGGTTATGTGTTTGTTAACAAAGTCTGCTTTGAATTAATTTTAGCTGGGTTCAACTGCCATTGGCTTGAAGACAAAAGAAGGTGTAGTGCTTGCTGTGGAGAAGCGCATCACCTCGCCATTACTGGTTTGTCCTCTACCAATTGCATCCTCTATATTTATATGATCTTACTTTTAGTTCTGTTCGTATGTTAACACACGTAGAAGCAATTAGCATATGAGATAACTGGAGTTCACAAAGATCATAGCTTTGTTCTCGTAGTAAAAGCTGAGTAGTCAGACCTAGCTTGAGTGACCTTTTCAATTCCCTGTTCCTGAGCGACTTACTTACGTGATCTTAAACAATTTTTACAATAATAGAAACATAGTTTGTAGATTTGTAACCTCATTAGACTTTATTTATTTATATTTTGAAATTTGTGTCCAAGTTTTTATTGAATATTTGCAGTCTTTGTTTGATGAGTATTGCATTTCTTTCTTTTGTGCTATGTACTTACCTTCCTTGATAAGTGAGATATGGTTATTGGTCTTGGCTATTGCAACTCATTAGAGGCATTTTTCCTTTGAAATCCTCTCTTAGGAGCCTAGTAGTGTGGAAAAGGTTATGGAAATTGACGAGCATATTGGATGTGCTATGAGTGGATTAATTGCAGATGCCCGAACACTCGTTGAACATGCACGTGTGGAAACTCAAGTAATCCTGTTATTCTAGCTTCTCTCTTGATTTGTACGTAAAATTTTAAACTATCCATTATTGAAATTCTTCCAAATTTCAGAACCACCGTTTCTCGTATGGTGAGCCAATGACTGTGGAGTCCACAACTCAAGCACTTTGTGATCTAGCCCTTCGTTTTGGCGAAGGTGATGAAGAATCAATGGTAATAACTGTTTCCTTCTTATTTTTTGGTTGTGCTTATCTCGAGTTCTTTTCTCAAAACCCTCCCTGTGAAGATATGCATAAAATGTTATTTGCAACCAACTCTTTCCGAGTTTATTTCTTTTTCTCCTGATGTGATGAGTACGATCATAGATGTGCCTTTTCCTTTTCCAGCTAATTCCTTTTTATTTCATCATTTACTGTGAAAACTGTTTATTGGCTGTGTAGCTTCCTGCTTCAACTAGTTTGATTGAAATTCCCTGCTGTATGCCATACAGCAGACATAGGAAAAGCTATTTTATGTCATACTGCTTTGCTATGCTCCTTGCAAATAAATTATTTTTGGAATAAAACTTCGTACTTTTATACAGTGGCATAGCTATGTCTATAATATGAGTTTATCTTTTGTTTCCTGATATTTTCATGTTTTATTACTTTAACAGTCCAGACCATTTGGGGTATCGCTACTCATTGCTGGTCACGATGAAAATGGACCCAGCTTGTAAGTTCTGCATATCAGTTTGTTTTAGATCTACCAAAGGCTTCTTTTCCTTTAAATCCCTTGCCAAATAATTAATTATTGAATGCCTGACCTTTTCCACTCTTAGCATCTTCGTAAACCATTATCCCCTATGGAAAGAATTGTTTCCACCAACTTAGGCTTCCATGAATTGATTCTATAATGAATTTTGGGAAAAAAAAAATTAAAATTAGTGCTCACGCATTCCCTTTCTCTATCCCTTTATAGCATGCTAAAATATTTGCTAGAATGTTTAAAGGATAACTTGTGTTTTTCAGGTATTACACAGATCCGTCTGGCACATTCTGGCAATGCAATGCAAAGGCTATTGGTTCAGGTTCTGAAGGTGCAGATAGCTCTCTGCAAGAGCAATATAACAAGGTACTACTGCTTCCGGTTTAAATTTTTCTTTCAATCTTGGAGGACTTAATTACAGAATAGTTCCATTTCTAAATAGTCGTTCAACAAATAGGTTTTAATGGGCTGTGACAATAATGGTTGAATTTTACACAGGACCTTACTCTTCCAGAGGCCGAGACAATTGCACTTTCCATTTTGAAGCAAGTGATGGAAGAAAAGGTAATGTGACAAACTTTATTACGTTCATTAGTTTACTGCATTCTATAACTCATTAGGCTAAGCTTATGATTACATGTCATTCATCGAACCAATGACACATTGGTATGTATCATTTTGTTGGTCCGGTTATGTTATCTGTCCGTGTATTGGTTTCAGGTGACTCCTAACAATGTTGACATTGCAAAGGTTGCTCCAACATACCATTTGTATACCCCTTCTGAGGTGGAGGCCGTCATTACTCGCCTATAAGAACACGCAAAGAAAAAAAGAGGCCCCTTGTCTACGAAATTTCCGGCTTGATTTAATGTCTGGTCCATTGTTAGCTGAACTGCAAACTTTTTATTAGTTGAAGAACACAGAGATATGAACCGTTCAATCAACTTTGTTACATTATCAGTTGTGTAATTTTACTTGGTTAAGAATGAACTTCTCTTCAGAGAATCTCATTGTGATCAGTTAATAAGCTATCTACCATAAAGATGGTTTTGAACTTCTTTAAGGACCAAATATGAATTAATTTGTTTTTGAAAAGACTTGATTATTCTTCAATCTATACGTACAATTTGTAGTTGTGCAATCGATATAAATTCCGAATTGATCGAGTTTCCGGCTCTGATGCATCTAAACCCGAATCTGAATTTTTATACTTTTATCCCTTTCCTTGTTCAACAGGCTGGGACTTTTCAGGCCGACTCGAAACCTTAATACTGAGCAACGATTCCAAGATGAATTCAACTGTAGAAAATGTTGAAAAAAAATGAAACTGATGTGCCCCATTTTTATTGAATCAAACTTGAGAACAAGGTGTATTAGCCTGAAGAATAATCTGAGTAGCCATTGAAACTTCGGAGAAACAACAGGTAAAGGCTAATTGCATGGTACACAAAAGATAAATATTCTTTTCAAGGAACCTATTATGATTGAACAGCTACACTCTCAAGCAAGACATACTCAAGAGGGTGATTCCATAATTTTTCTAGTCACGATATTCATCCATGAAACTCTTATGGAACTCTGTCAGACGAGAAACTATAGCTGGAATCTTGTCCTCTTGAGGCAGTATAGTGCACCTGAAATGCCATGTTCCAGGAACCTTTGACAAAGCAACAGAAATACAAGGTATCAGCTAAAGGAACAACTCATCAGGTATCTGCCAACCCAGCTTTTATAGGTAAGACTATGCTGGTACTACAAAATTCTCAAAGCAACATGAACCATTGTACTCACCTGGCCAAATCCAGAACCAGGGACAACAACAACTCCTGTGGTGTTGAGGAGACGGCGACAATAGAATGCATCCGGGGCTGTTTTAGCAGCTTCTGCCGCTTTGATTGCCTTCTCAGGTAGGCGAATTTGGGGGAAAAGATACATTGCTCCTTCTGCTTTGTTACATGTCACACCCTCTAAATTGTTAAGCGCTTCTTCCAATGTCTGTCATTAATCATAAAGATGGTTGTCCATATTATGATCTCAAAATCAAGGAATGTAGTCAACATAAGCAATTATGAAAGTGTATGCACGACATTTGAAAGTGAGTTGATGACATGGAGATCGATAATATGTAATAGAAAGCAAGCTCCATCAGGGTATCGGTACTATCTCAAATGCACTTAAAAGCATAGTATTATCACCTTTGCACGCCTTGCTAGTGATGAAAGAATCCCGTCTTTCTCTGCATTATATGACTCATATGACTCTTCACCGACCTGCCAACGTGCATCATTTGGAATCATTGCAAGGTAAGAAAATAAAGGATTAGTAGGTTTCTGTCTTCATCAATGCCCATGGAAGATAAAAGTTTGCTAAACCTAAGCCTACATTAATTGATGCAAGAACCTGAAATCATGTCAAAGGAAACTAACATAGGAAGAGAGGACAACAACAAACCTTGGGCGGGCTCATGACAAGGCTAGCAAGAATTTGACCAGAAATGTTAGAGCAAAGATTTACTGATGCTACTTTATATATTTGCTCCCTTATTTCGGGAGTAAAACCAGTGACTTCCATGTAGCCGCCTCTCTTTCCACACTCTCCATAGTACCCTAAAAATATCAAAAAGAAAATGTACAATCAACATCTTGAAATAAAGAAATACCACCACTATACAAAGAAATTATCAACTTGCCATCTAACCTTTAGAGACAGACTGAAAAGATACTAGAGATAAATCCTTTTCACCATAACCCATTGATCGGGAGATCTTCTTAAAGGAGTGAAATTTCTTCTCTGGAACATAAACATTTTGTTGATAAACCTGAATCAACACAAGAAATTCATACAAAGTTATCAGTTATAAAGAAACAATCCAACACAAAGCATAAACTACTTGCCCACCAACCTCATCTGCCAGAAGAACAAGACCTTCTTGCTTGCAGAACTCCACAATCTCCTTCTGGTTGTCCTCGCCAAGGACCTAAATCACAGGGAGAAATCAAATTACAATTTATCTACAGTATAGTTTTCTTGGCTATTGCAGAAAACTGAAGTTATATATATACTCAAAACTGCATTCTTAAGGAAAGTTTGTCACCTGCCCTGTTGGATTGCCCGGATTTATCACAACCAAGGCCCTAACTTTGATACCGTTAGTCTTGGCATCTTTCAATTGTTTCTTGAGATCAGAAATTTCCAATCCCCATCCAGTTGCTTCATCAAGGTAGTAAGGAACCTGCAATATAGATCTTCATAATCAAGTCCTAAGGTCAATGTAATTATAAGATAGGCCAGACATTTAACAAGAAATTCTTTATCGAGTGAGATCACTTTTACGACTATGTTTCAAGAAGAATTTAAAGAAAGAGCCAGTTGGATCATCAATATAGTTCAGGAAAGCTAAAAGAATAACTAAGGGTTGCCAACCAGCACAAATTGCTGAATTCTAAGATAGAGAAAGCATACCAGAGAGCCACCATGGAGAGCAATTGATGCTGAGTATAATGGATACTGAGGAATGGGACAAAGTATTCCATCATTTTCTGAACTTATTAGTAACTGCATCATCATGTGGACCTGGTAATAGAGAAAGCACAATCAGTAGGCATGTTTTGAGTATCAATCATGCAACTGTCAATCTATATGATTAGATATACTTACATACATACATATATATATATATATATACATAAATATATATATATATATATGTATATGTATATCTAATCAAATATAATCATATGTCCCACAGTATTTCCAGAATCAAGTATGGAACAATTGACTTGCCGCTGGACTTGCACCATCTGTCAAGAAAATGTCGTTTGGATCAGCAGGAAAACCATCACGAGCTTCAATTCCAGCAGCAATGGTATCACGTAATCCCTTGATACCCTGTCATGAAAAGGTAAAACCATGATATGCTATCCTTCTAACATACTGAATCTGAACCAAAGACTCCAAAACTGACTTAGGTGGTAACTGATAATCACCTGACTGTGACTGTAAGCACCAGTTGCTCTCCCAGGAATTTGATCAAGAATCTGCCAAGCTCGTTCTATTGCATCAGCACTGCAGAAAGTAATTCAATAATTATATAAGGTATTGTTAAAGAAAAGGGAAAGGGGGGACTTTTGTTTCTTTTATTACTCAGTTCCACAAAATAGAAGAATAGGTAACAAGATATTGAATGGAAGACTTTCACTCTATTATTAACGTATTCATCTTATATATAGTCTTTTTTCTTTTCATTTACCTGCAGGAAATAGCAACTAATTGTTTACAGGACAGTACATGGTCATAATCAACTCCATTATCCGGTCAAAGTGGAAAATGGTAAAGGAAGAATTTCGAAGATAGGAAAAAAAAGATTTAATACCTGAACAAACCCTGTGTTTCACTTTTGTCCAAAATGCTAGGATGGTCGCAGAGTGCAAGCACCTAAGTGAAATATCTATGAATAAGAATTACTTCTACCAAATACATACTATCAACTAAGAAGTTAAAGAGGACATACCTCACGGAAAAAGGTGATTGGCTGTTGACCAAGTGATTGAGGATTCCCGATATTGCAGTATATTATCTGTCAGATGGATGAAAATAAGCACTCTACATATACAAGTGAAATTTTACACATTCTATATATCAATTTCTCTACTTCCCAAGCAGCGTGAAGAAACAAAGAACTAAATGTAATAAAGACCTAACAAGGTAAATTATTTGTTTTTCCTTGACCATTGAAATCCCTATTCGATCTAGTCAACAATGAGAAGCTTCCATAAGATGCTCTATACTATCAATTGCAAATCAAATATAACTAACAGAACAAAATAATTAAAGCATAAAGGGAGGACTTCAATTCATAGAAGAATAACCATTTCATTTCACACGCCTTTAGATAACAAGAGGTGAATCATACCTCATCAAAGGGAAGAGAACCTGGCTTAGCCTTCAATTCTTCTTGTAACCGCTGTATAATACAGACAAATAACACAACTACATTCAATACACAAGCAGATCAACTTGCAAGTTTCTTACAGAGAATGCAGTGTGATCCTAACTGTGAGAGGGACAGACGCCCATACGAGCTAGTTTGCAAGTTTTATGTGTTACCTGAGCAAGGGTGACAATCTCACCACGCACTGCATATTCACATTTCAAGACCTGGAGAAAGCCACAGGAAAAAAAAAAAAGAACATAAGTGCAAATGATTGAGAATAAAGCCTTTACTTTTAGAATAATTAGATACTAATCAGTGATCATCAATCTGCAAAAGCAAATCATCACTTAACTCCTCCAGATAGTAGACATTCAAATACACGACACTTTGGCACATTAATAGCAGTTAAAGAAAGGATCTTTGTTTTTCAGATGCATCCATAGCCCTTCAATTTGCAAGGGAAGTGTCAAAAAAGGGCTGTTAGAAATATACATATAAAGAAAAAGCAAGAACCTGAGCGTACAATCATAAGGAAAAGTTTCCCCATAATAGTATACGAACTCTGTGTTATAAAAAAAAGTGCTTATGTATGCGCCTAAATGGCAGAACCAGAGTGAAGACTTCTATGGAGATATATTGTTAAAGTCAAACACAAACCCAGAGATGAATATATAGATTGCAAGAAGAAACAGTAATAACACAAACAAAATCATAAATCCGAACAAAATATGAAGAGACAAGCTAAAACCAAACCAAACCAACCCAGAAGCAAACAAGCAGTCAATCAATAAGAAAAATCAATTAAACAGTGTTCCAATCGGAAAGATACAAACTTTATTTAAAATAAGTAAGTGGGTACCTTGGGATTAATGGTGTCAAGAGACACAGGAGCCATTGGGGAAGAAGACGGAGAAGAAGAAGAAGAACCAAGAACAGAATTTGAAGACAAGAAACGTGAAGAAGCGACAGATGGCAGCAACTTTTGATATTGATGTGATCGGTTTAAGATGTTTTTGACAATCACTAATTTCCGCATCCTTTATAGTCTCTAGACACGCAGTACATAGAAATAGAACAGGTGGTGTTGAGATTCGAAGAAAGAGAGACGTGATTGACGTCGTTTTCTAAAATTTTTCACGTCAGAATCAAAAAATAAAACATAAAAGATTTAACAAAACATCGAAAGACTCGACTTCTGACAGGTGGGCTTTTCAGAATTACCTTTTCAGAACTTGGAGGGCAAGTTTTCCCGTTTATGCCTCGCTCATCACTAAGCAGGTTCCTTGGCTCCAACCCACAGTTTTTTACTTTCAACTCCTGTTCATAGTCCAAATCAGGTGACAAAGATTTCACCTTTTCAGGCTTATTATATTTACTAAGTGTTTTTGTTATGCTAATCAGTATTCCTACTTAATAATAATTAATGCTCTTTCAGATAATAATTAGAAAAACAACTTTATTCTTCAGAAAACTTCCCTAAATGTGTACTGAAACTATGAAAGAAAACAACTTTTTTCTTGTACTATGCACAGTTTTGACTTGGAATACCACCAGTTCTCAGAAGTATATATAATTACATACATTAAGATCATATGATCTAAGACTGACAGATTCTCATGTTTTATGACTTTTTAATATATCTATCATAACAAGTACAGGACCTTGTCTTCAGAAATCTTGCAGGCGCCATTAGGTAAAACAAAAGTTACTGTAAGAGGAGCTGAACAATCATGAAAAGTCACATATTGGATGAAGTCAAACTGGAGATGAAGACCAAAAAGATCGAGAGTTTTCTATGGAAAAGTCTAAATGGCTTTGTCCTTTTGTCAAAGAAAACAACTGTGTGGTGTCCCTAATTTTCGCCGGAATCTTCATCATTTTTGCACCATGTATAAGCCTGATCTTATTGCATTGCTGGAACCTCAAGTCTCGGGGACGAAAGCGGATGAGGTCATTAGATGCAGTGGTTTTGCTCACTCTCACCGCAGTGAAGCTGTTGAGTTTGGCGGCGGTATCTGACTTCTTTGGGACGACAATTTGAGACTCAGAATCCTGGAGAACAATTTTCAATATATTCATTTAATGGTAGGGTTGTTGGGGCACAGGTTGTTTCTTACAGTTGCATATGCCAGTCCGAATCCCCTGACTGCAGGAGCTTCTGGCTGAATCTTTGAGAGTTGGAAGCCAGCTTTCAGACCCTTAGTTAGTGGCGACTTCAATTGTATTTTACACGACTCTAAAAAATTATGAAGAGAGGAGCCTGCAGATTGTTTCAGAATTGGCTTTTCAGTGCTCAAACGCTGTAAGTACGGCGTTCAGGATGTTATGCCATCGGTGTTGAAGAGGAAGGGCTCGTCTTTTTGGCAAGCAATCGGATCTTTGTGGGGTAAACTTTCAGCTGGCCTCGCTTAGACTATTGGTAATGGAAAACTTGCTAGGTTCTGGACTGATAGATGGTCGATCAACGGGCGACCTCTGGTGGCTTATGTGACTAGAGCTCTTCCGGAATATACGTTGACCGAACCAGTGAAAGCTTATGTCCACTCAGAGGGGAGCTGGCTATGGCATCGATTCGAATCCTAGCTTCCTCCTGGGATCCTAATAAGTCTCACTTCGAGTCCGAAACCGCTACAAGGAAACGACGAAGATGAATTTTATTGGCGACATTCAGCTATTGGTCTGTTCTCAGTCAGGTCAACACAAGCATATTGATGGAGGACAATGAGCCCCCCAAGAACAATGAGTGGAAGGGTCCGGAGCGGATTAAACTCTTTTTTTGGTTAGCAGTCAAGGGCAATCTCCTTACATGATGAGAATTAGCTTGTAGGCATGTGATCCAGGATACCAGTTGCCACCGTTGTGATAAGGGTGCGAAGACTTTACTTCATGCTTTGCGGGGCTGTCGTTGGGCCAAATTAGTGTGGAACAAGTTAATGTCGGTGGATGTATGGCCTGAATTTTTCTCATTACCTTTGCATGAGTGGCTTCAGGTCAACTTGCATAACCAGTGGGGTATGAGGATGACTGCAGATTGGGATATATGGTTTGGGGTTACAATTTGGCATATTTGGACTTGACGGAATCTAAAACTTTTCCAACAATAGGACTCCACCCTACCAGTGCAAGTCCAAGACATTAGAGACAGTTTTTGAGATTCAGCTTGTGTACACGAAATGCAACCTTCAACCCTTTAATGTGCAGCATGACAGAGAGCAGCCATGGAAACCTCCTCGACATGGCTGGACGAAATTGAATGTTGATGGAGTTGTTAACCCTTCTACTGGGTTAGCTACAGTAGGGGGATTGCTTATGGATCATATTGGTGCGTTTGTTCCATCCTTACAACCAAGCTTATAGGTATTTTTCACAACCTGCGGTTTGTATGGTATCACGGCCTACGACACGTTCTAGTAAAGTCTGATTGCGAACTGGCCGTTAACTAAATCTGTCACAAGACAAATGTCCATGGTAATGGGCAATTATTTCACAGTATTCAAGAGCTCATTAATCGAGACTAGCAAGTAACCA
>JAOTAW010000202.1:32928309-32943801 GCA_025629945.1 Erythroxylum savannarum
AACAAAGTGAACTCTTTTATTTTAAATTATAAAATTTAAATTTATAACCAATCACTAATGGAATAAAAATTTAATCTTAAGATTGTTTAATAAATGAATTAATCTTGAACATAATATAATTGGTCTATTTGATTAATAAATTGTTCCTTATATATTTATTTTAAGGCAATATCGTTTTATAATAATTTAAACTTTGGTCTAATGTCTCAGCAAGTCTACTCAGTAATGAAATTAGTTTACATCGAACTTGAGTATATTTTTACAAAATTTGAACTCAATCAATATGATCAAATGGACCCAAAACTTTAGATTCATTAAATCGAGCATACTAAAACACAAATACTAAAATTCAAAAACATTAGTTTATTACAAAACAAGAAGAGTAGTGGTCCTAATCCAATAAGGTTTTGTTGACCAAACAGTCCTGAGCCCCAAACCCATGGAATTATCAGCAAATGGACGCTCTTGACAGAATGTCCCACAACAGAACCAACTTCAGACATCAGCCTACTCAACTTAAAGAGAATCCAAGACATATGGGGCTATAAGCCTATAAATAGATGTTTCCTAGTACTCACTAACCTTGCAATAACTAACGAGGAACATGAGCCTGTTTTAGGCCCAAAAATTTGTAGATTGTCCTTCTTTTGGGTTCAAGACCTTAGTGTAATGCTTCTTAAATAAGAATATCCATGTATACATTCAAACTCGAAACCTTAAATTTCGAGTCTAGTTAGTGCAATGCTTCAAAAATAGGAATCCCCTTTATTGTTTAATTTTTTTTGGAAAACAAAAAACCTGTGATCGTTATTTTTTGGATGCGCACTAGGTAAATTTTCGGATTAACACAATAGCTTGCAAATCACGCCAACCAGATATTCTGCCCTAGACAAACCTTGTATGATAGGCTCGATCAAGAGAGTGTAGGTAGGAGGATTCGAACACAGGACCTTTTGCCTCATGCTCCCAACTCCACCAACTCGACCACTCCCTAGGAGGCAAATGTCCATGTATACATTCAAACTCGAAACCTTATTTTTGGAGTCTAAATTTTAAAAGTTTTTGTATATTAGAACTCGATTTTATGTAAATTTTAAACATTTTTTAAAAATTAAGATATGATTTTGAATTGATTTTTAAATTTTCTTAATTTAATTAATTCAATTCAATTTAAATAAACTAAAACTAGTCATTGAAAATGTATATTTGAAATTAATTATATCATAAAAATATTTTATATAGGATTTGGATTTTCTCAATTCTTTTTAAATTTAATCTTAACTTTAAATATAATAAATTTAAGTTATTTTGTAATTAAATAATTTGTTACCTTTACATAATATTATATATTTTCTTAACATTGAAAATGATAATTATTGCTTTTCTTATTTGCATTGAATGAAAATTTAAAATACGTATCAAAATTAATAATTATGTGTTATGACTGAAAGGGTGTTTGAAATGGTATGAATTGAATTCAAGTGCAGCATTGAATTTAAGTCAAGTGTTTGGAAACAAAAAAAAGGATGAGTTCAATTCATACATGAATTGAACCTCATCACCCTTTATAAATTGAATTCACCTAAAAAAGTATCGGAATTAAATTACGACTGGGACTTCAATTCTTCTTTTAAACGTTGAAAATATCCTTCCAATAATATCCATCTAACCCTACCATATATCTCTTTACCTCAAGCAGCACCTCTGACCTCAAACAACCCCTCCCACCATGAAACGAAACAACAACAACTTTTCCACGAATCAGCACCTCCTACCATATCTAGGTTTTCCCTTTTCCTTGTTTATGGGTATCTTTTCCTTTTTCGTTTTTTTGTCTATGATCATCGTTCTCTTTTAGATCCATCGCTCGCTTTAGCTTCTCCTTTCATTTTCCCATCCTGTATACATTGTTTTGCATTTTTCGAATTTTTTTTGTATATATCTACATTTTTTTGTTTGTTTGTTTTATGCTACATTTTAAGTGAATCTTGTTCCATTTGGGATCTTGAGGGAGAAATAAGTTGCACTAGGAAGGTAGAATATTGTAATGTAGAACTCGAGAGATTTATATGCATCAATCACCTAGGAAGCGAGACTATGAAAAGAAGGGGAAAAAAAGAAAAAAGAAAAACTAACACAAGAGAAATTGATGTTTATAGCTTGCTCTATGTAAGTGTGAATGTTTATTATTTAATAAGAATATTTTTTAGTCAAGGATAAAAATGTCATATGAAATAATTGAATTCATTTTGATTATGTTCCAAACAATGTAATTGAATTCAATTCTAATATTACTGGATTTGTTCCAAACAGTGTAAATTGAATTTAATTCAATATCGTTAATGTAATTGAATCCAATTCGTTAATGAATTCAATTCGAATGTTTCCAAATAGCTCGTGAATTAAGTAAAAAAGGCAAATCAAATTCAAGTTATAATTTTTGCTGCAGTCCCTCTTTCTCTTTAACTATCTTAGAAATTTATGATACTATTTAGGAAATCCTTTTGTCACCTAAACCATCCCTCACTCGTAGTATTGGTCATTATGATCATTTCATCCAAGCTATAAAGCACGGAGCTTGAAATGATATGTTTTTAGTTCATTTATGATGAGGAGAGGAGTGACTTATCCTTATTCATATTAATGACTCATATTCACCCGTGAAGGGTATAATAGTCAATGCTCTTGAAATAATTACAAAAGGTAGTTGTATGAAGAATGAAATGTTATATGTATATACATCTGAGTGTATGTTTTTACGTGTGGTTTTTCTTCCATCAAGAGTACCAAAAGTAATAAAAATATCTCTAAAATTAAAGTTGATAACAAAAGTTCTTTAACCAGTAGAACTACAATAAGAATCCAAGTACGTGATTTTTTGTTTTATATACATATGAAATGATCCTGTTTAACGTAATCTACGTGATGATATTTTATAGAATGTGAAATATCTAACATTGGGATTAGAGCAAGTGTTTGTTTGTTTTTATGCATGTTAACATCAGGATATAAGAATCTTTGTTAAACTTTGGCTATTAATTATCTGTGAATAATTATATGAATATGTCATCAAGTTTTGCGGTGTTGTTAGAATTTAACTTGTCTTCTACGGTTGTCTTCTTTTCATGTACAAACAAATTTGTTTTGTTTTTCTTTCCTCTTGCTACTTCTCTCTCTAAACATTATCCACGAAAGCATGACTTTGGGTGTTTTTTCAAATGACCAACTTCATTGTTAGAGGATGCATGCAAAATTGATAATGCTTATACTGCATGCGTTGGTAACATGTCATGCATCTGGAAATTGCTTGGTGACATCCAAAAACGTGTCTGCAAAGTGTGGTTTTGGGTTTTCTGGATTCAAAGTTTTTTTTGGTTATAGTTTTGTATGCTGTTACCTAAATAAGAATCCAAAGACAGTAACAACGAGAATGAAGAAAAGAAGAAGAAAGAAGAAGTAACGAAAAAATTAAAAGAACAGATACGCAAAGAAGAGGAAGAAGATACATGTCTTCTTCTTGAAAATTAAAACGACACATGATTTTTTTTGTTTGTTTTGTTTTTTAAAATAATTTTTTGAGATATATATTATACTAACAATAAATGAGTCATGTCCAAAATTGACTTGGACCCACAAAATATATATCTTTCGTTCATTAAGGATTGAAGGCTTAGGCCTAAATACTCACATTAAGGTTGGACTAGACCTTAAATATCTATATTGATGTTTAAATTAAATATAGCATAAAGAATTAGAAATAAGTTTTTTAATTTACCCAAACTAATTAATTTCGTTAAATTAGTTTGGAATTAAACTAAAAACAAACTAAGTTGTTTAGTTAAAATAAACTTAGAAATAAGTTTATTTTTGTTGAATTACAATTAGGCGTTCCATTAGAAATTAGTTTTTAATTAAACCCAGATAAATTGATCAGTTCAATTATCATTTAAGATTAGAAATCAGTTTCTAATTGATTAGATATGAATAACATAATTTGATTAGTTAAATAAATTGCTCAAAGAATTAAATTGTTTCCATTCTATGAGCATGAGTTCGCTATACGTTAGATAAAATAATTTGTTTATTTTGTACACTCTTCTGATTCCTAAAATTTGTTTTTAAGGAAAAATGCCTATTATTAAGCAAACGCCTAAGCTTATTCGATGTGAGGCACAGAAGAGACGTATTAGCAGTATGTATGTACAGTTAGTTAACATGCGTTTAATGCCTGGAGATGGTCTAACACAACATGTTATTTTAGTTAATAACATGATGCAAGAGTTATATTTTGGAGGTTGCCTAGCTTATGCATATGTTGAAGTAAAGTGCATGACTTTGCTTGTGACATTATCTCAGCCTCAAGGCTAACTGTTACGAATGCTCTGGAATAATATGCTTCACAAGAAGACTTATAATTTGTTAGTGATGACATTTATTAAAGAGATGAATAGAAGAAAGTTGATTAGGACTTTGTATCCTATAGGTCTTCCATTGGAAATAGTAAGAGTTATTATAAATTGAGCTTCGCGAACTGTGTCACGCGGACTCGTGAACTCATTTCCGCTTAGGGTTCGTTACCTATAGACCATTCGTAGGTTGTAGCACAATTAATACAATATGTTGTTTTATAAGGACAACGTCTTAATATTTATGTAATATGTTTACATGAATTTTATATAGGAATTCGTCTAAAGTAAAGTAATTAGGATTCAATTGTTGTATGAATGATGACTAAACACATTTATGGACTTTTGATTTCATAAGCAATTGTGATCGAATTATCTACTCTATGAACAATTAATGTGACATTAACGTGCTTATATATTTCTTTCTTATTATAGAAACTTAGTGTTTCAACATGGCTATTGCTTCAAAGAATATTGTTGCTGAACTCAACAGGTGTGAGAAACTCAATGGTGATAATTATGAAATCTGAAATATGAACATCCAATATGTACTGGAGGAGCAAGAGGCTCTTGAACCATTAAACCTAACCATATAAGTTCCTGAGGAGGGCACTATAGCCCAGCATAGGAGGGATCATGATGCATATGAATTGTGGAAAAAGAACAATTCTTTAGCTCGCATCACGTTGCTAAGTAGCATGGATAATGATATTATGCGAGAGTTTCGTAAATTTGAAACTGCAAAGGATATGTGGTCCGCACTGGCTGCTCGTTTTGGAGGTGTTTCAGTGACCAAAGTGAGGTCATTTACTGTTAAGTTTGATACTTATAAGAAGCGCCCAGATGATACAATGCAAAAGCATCTGAGGAAAATGTCCAACATGGTAAGTGAGTTACATGATGTTGGTCATAAGCTTTCTGATGAACAACAAGTACAAGCTATGATTCATTCACTGCCTCAGGGTTGGGAGCATATGAAGATGCACCTAACTCATAATGAGAATATCAAGACAATGGAAGATGCTGCAAGGCATCTCATCTTGGAGGAGGAGCGTTTTGAAGCCTCAAAGATGTCTTCTAAGGCATAGTAGTTAGTTCTAGCTCACATGGAGCTATGAATAAGAAATGTAAGCATCATGGTGGATATAAGTGGAAGAAGAATAAGAAATTCAACCACTCTCCTCAGGAATCTAAGAAGGAAAAATGGAACCAACATGGAAAGGGAAAACATTCCTTCAAAAAGAAGAACATGAAAAATGTGAAGTGCTATAATTGTGGTAATAAGGGCTACTTTGCTCGAGATTGTATTGAGCCCAAGAAGGTATAGCTTTATAATACAAACATTTGTTCTGTGAATGTTTCTTGTTCTGTTTTTCTAACTGAATCACATCCTTTATGGATTGCCGACTCAGGAGCAGCCAACCATGTAGAGAAGGACAGAGATGCCTTTGTTGAGTTTCGTAAACTCCCACATAATAGTCAATGGCTTTATATAGGTGACAATTCCAAAGTTACTATACAAGGAATTGGCACATGTAAATTAGACATGCGTAGTGGACGACCCCTCATCCTATATGAAGTATTATTTGCTCCACAAATTCGTAGGAATCTTTTATTTGTGTTAATGTTGGTTAGACTAAGTTTTAATATAAATTTCCACAATTGTGGAATGGATTTGTATCTTAGATCTATTAATTATAGTCATGGTTTTTTATTAGATGATTTTATTGTACTAGATGTGTTAAAGGAAAATAATAATATTAGTTATTCATTATTTACATCTAGTAATTCCAACAATGATGCAACTTTGTGGCATGCTAGACTATGCCATATTGGTCAAAATCGAATAAGTCGATTAGCTAAAGAAGGACTTTTAGGTAATCTAAGTCAAGTAGATTTACCTACATGTGAGCATTGTTTAGCTGGTAAAATGGCAAGAAAGCCATTTGGAAAGGGAACACGAGCTTTATATCCATTGCAATTAATTCATTCTGACATCTGTGGTCCAATGAATGTAAGGGCTAGACGTGGGGCAATTTATTTCATCACTTTCATAGATGACTATACTCGGTATGGTCATGTTTATTTGATTTCTCATAAATCGGAAGCATTCGATTGTTTCATAAAATACGTGAACTTAGTTGAGAATTAATTAGATAATAAAATAAAAGCATTATGAACTGATCACGGACAAGAATACTTGTCAGAAAAGTTCAAGGCTTTATGTGATGAGAAAGGAATAGAAAGGCAATTAACAATTCCTAAAACCCTACAACAAAATGGCATCGCTAAAAAAGGAAATAGGATGCTATTAGAAATGATTAGGTCCATGATGGCCCAAGCAAATTTACCAATCACTTTTTGGGGTGATGCTTTGCTAGCAGCCACCTATGTACTTAATCGTGTGCCCACGAAATCAATTACTAGCACACCATATGAGTTGTGGACTAGTAGGAGACCTAATGTGTCAAGTCTTAAACCTTGGGAGTGTGTAGCCTATGTTTATAATCTCTCTCACAAACATAGGAAATTAGGCCCAAGAAGGAGAAAAAGTATTTTCATTAGATATTCAGAACACTCAAAAGGATACGTGTTCATTGGTGAACAAAGTAATCGAGGTGTAACTGAATTTGAATCACGAGATGTAACATTTTTTGAGAACGATTTTCCCAATCAAGGCAAAATAGGTAAAGATCTATTGTTAAATGAGTCATTTGATCAGAATGATTCTGTTATGAAGAATCAAGATGAGGAATTTCAACCAAGTGAGAGCAATTCCACATAAAGGTTCTTTATGATGAATGATCCGAGTAGGAGCAATAAGATGAATCATGAATTTGTTTTTGATGAACCTCTTTTAAGATGAAGTAATCAAGGAATAATTCCCTGACGTTGTTTTGAGATTGCAGGAGAAATTAATATGATTGTTCTGTAAGAGGAAGAAGAGCCAAGGAATGTAAATGAGGCTTTTACTGGCCCTACTAAAGAAGAATGGATGAAAGAAGAAGAAATGGATTCTTTAAGCTCAAATCAAGTATGAGACTTGGTTGACCTCCCTGAAGGACGTAAAGCAATTGATAACAAGTGGGTTCTCAAAATACAACGAAAAGCTGATGGCAGTATCGAAAGATATAAGGCATGCCTTGTAGAAAAATTATATACACAATAGGAGGGAATTGATTACGAGGAAACTTTTTCACCTATTATGAAGTTTGCTTCAATCTGTCTTATTCTGGCTATAGTAGCCAGTATGGATCTTGAATTACATCAAATGGATGTAAAAACTGCTTTTCTCAATGGAGAATTAGATGAAGAAATCTATATGGAACAACCTGAAGGTTTCATCAAGGCAGGTCATGAAAATAAAGTATGTCGTTTATTAAAATCAATTTATGGCCTGAAGCAGTCTTCAAGACAATGGTATATTCGTTTTCATAACGTAATCATTTCGTATGATTTTCAAATGATCGATGAAGACCATTGTGTGTATGTTAAGAGATCCAAAGATAAATTCACAATTTTATCTTATCTTTATACGTGGATGATATATTGATTGCTTGTAATGACTATGTGTTCTTTACGCAAATCAAAGATTGGTTATCATCTGAATTTGAAATGAAAGACATGGGTGAAGCGACATACATTCTTAGAGTCAAGATTTCAAGTGATCATTCAAAGAGATTATTATCGCTTTCACAAGTGATGTACATTCAAAGAATTATTAAACGATTCCGTATGCAAGATTCCAAACCAATTGATAATCCTATTGTTAAAAACATAGGCCTTCGTAAGAGAAATTGCCCGTCAACGCCACAAGAACGAGAACAAATGAAGAATGTTCCCTATTCTAGTGTAGTTGGAAGTCTTATGTATGCAATGATGTGTACAAGACCAGATATTTGTTACGCTGTTAGGATGGTGAGTAGATATCAATCAAATCCAGGCCAAGCATATTAAAAAGCAGTAAAGAGAATATTGAGGTAGCTAAAGGAAACTGTAGACTATGCATTATGTTATCAAGGCAATGATCTACGTATACAAGGGTATACCGATGCAGACTGGGGAGAAGATTTAGATGAAAGAAATCTACTTCAGAATATGTATTCTTACTAAACCATGGAGCAATATCATGGAAAAATAAGAAAAAATCTTGTGTTGTATTATCCACAATGGAAGCTGAATTTATAGAATTCTCAACTGCAGTACAAGAGGCTGTGTGGCCTCATCGATTCTTAGTGCATTTGGGAGTCACTAAAAGCGAAATTAATCCAGTGACCATCAACTATGATAGTCAAGCTGCAATCGCTTATACTAAAGACCCCAAATTTTATTGTAAGACAAAACACATAGATACCAAGTATAATTATATGAGAGATATAATTGTACGAGGAGAAGTGAACATGAAATATATATCTATACGAGATATGATGGAAGACGTAATGACAAAGCCAATTTCCAAATATGTATACAATGGACATGTAAAGTCATTAGGACTACATAGATGTTGAAATGTATTGATAAACATTTCTCTGTGTATGTTCACTCATTATAATGTCATATTTTAGATATAATGTATGATGAAGATTATACATTAAGTATCATTTGATTCATGAATATATGTGTTTTGCATAAATATATTTTGGGATGAATAACAAGTATATGAGACAGATTAGAGATTGGCCCTCTTACACGGGAAATCACCTCTGGTGCTTATGTTCGCTAGAGATGAGGCGTGTTTAAAGTTTATTATTTAGGTGATAATTGAAAGCGAGAAACTTAAACTATAAATGCCGCAATGAAATTGGTTCAAAGTGATTTATTAATCACTATATCTGTCTTATGTTGCCAAATATGAGTTATGAACAGGTTTTGAGTAGATAAGTGAACTCAAGTTAAATATTGAGTATGTTTGAACTATCATCTGAACGGTATTTCTTGAATGAAAGATGTTAAAGTTAAACAAAGTGGATAAATAATGTAACACATGACTCGTACTATATGTGCAAAATTGACCACAAAAGGGATTAATATAAGTCTCAAGATCTCATCTTACATTGTGTGAGACCCTTGAGATTGAGAAGAACCTCATCATATACTCTTATGACTCTTATCTCATTCTTGAGAATTGAATTTAAGGTTTGCTACTTTTGGTTATTGCCGAAAGACCATGGAAGATGTGATCCTATGCAATAATTCTAGGAAAGAAAATTAGATTTAATGTAAAAGAAAATTGAGAACAAAGGAAGGTCATTTATTTAGATCATTGACTCACATGAAAAGTATTCATAGATAGTTATCGTCTCTTTACTAGAGAACTTGAATATAGTCATGACACAAGAAACTAAATCAGATCAAAGGAAATTGTAAATGCGAGATATGACGTAAGGTATAACATATAATATCTACTCAAGGACACATAAATCCTAGGATCAATTTGTTAATCGAGATGTCATATACTCTTAATAGATATATGACAATGTACTCTCGTCGTATGCTGGTCACACCGGTTATTGAACAAATATGAACACTGCAAAGTTTTATGTGTGAGTGGGAGATAATGAATCACATACACCCATGATGGGTATTATGATCATTATTCTTTAAATAACTACCAAAGGTAGTTAAGGTTTTAAATTTAAAACCAAAGAACAAAAAGATTTATGTATAAGGAGATATGCAGTAAAGCTTTCTTTAACCAGTGGAACTACAACAATAATCCAAGTACGTGATTTTTATTTTTTATATGCATATGCAAAGATCCTGTTTAACATGATTTATGTGATTATGTTCTATCTTAATTAATCTAACAATATGTATACACATTTTCAAATTTTCTTCTATAGGAATGCTAATCATTTTATACGTTGTCATACCAGTTTCCTTCAACATATCCAAAATACATTTTTATTGGATCAGAAAAATGCTTTATTTGATCCTGATTCTTTGAAATCTAGGAAATACTTTAGTCAACTGAGGATTCGTTTAAAATTCCTGAGCAAGATGATCTTCCTTTCTTTATGGTCATTTCTAATTACTATCATCATCTCAATAATATACACAGTAAGAATAATGATCTTTTCTTTATTACGCTTCAAGAAGATAGTGTGATGTGAATTATTTTGCTTGTACCTAAAAGATTCTATAGACTTTGTAAACCTTCCAAACCAAACCTTAGGAGATGCTTCAAACCATGCAATACTTTTTCAAAATTGTTTGCTATTTTAAGGGTGCACATTACATCCAGGAGGTAACATCATATAAACTTCTTCTTGTAAGAGTATATTCTGCGCATCAAGAAGTTGCAGAAACCTATCAATATTCATAACCAAGTATAAAAGAATTCGTGTCGTATAACTTCAAAAGATGAAATATCAAAAGTACCTAAGACATGGATTACCTGGTCTCGAAAAATGAGGCAAATTTGATTACCTACACCAACTAGGACAATAACAAAGGCGTTACAAGTAAGAATACTATAAAAAGGCATAACTTACTAGCATGTGATATTCTGGCCCCACATAAATAGATGACTTAAATCTAATGAAACAGGTTAAGACCAAAATATTAGGGCAGAAGATTTCAAGGCTAACTTACTAACATTTTTGCCAACCGTTTCTAACAAGAAACACGCGGCCAAAGCAAACAACTAATTATTTGGAGTTTGATCGCCAATACCTTACTTTCAACATTTTGGCCTCTATTGGCGAATGATGAGGGCCAAGTATTTGTCTACCTCTTGGCCCATGCCTAGACTATTGCATACTTCTACCATAACTTGAGAGGTATTTGCACTTGTTTTTCTATTTTTATAATTTTTTACTTTTAGAAAATCATAAAATAATTTTCTCTTTAACTTTTTATCAAAAGTGTGTTCAATTATTCTTAATATTTTTAAAATTTTTCAATTATTATTTTTCTTAATTAATAAATATGTACGATTAAACTTTGCCACTAACTGAAATATACAAGCATTCATTTTTTAAAAGCCGTGATATGTAACTTTATAAAATAAGTATTGAATTAATTTAACATTTTACTTATAATTCCGAAATAAGTTTCCAATAAATACGGTTTTTATTTAGAAGAAAAAGGGTGACCTAATTTAAGCAGGAAAACTCATAGACACTGCTGGTCCTCTGACAAGAGTTGGTTCCAATAACATAAGTAGGTAGGAATTGATGGCAAGAAAATGGACAGGCAAGAAAGATTCCAGGATCAAGCACACATTTCAGTAGAGAACATAAAGTATGTAGGAATTGTTGGTAAGAAAATGGACAAGCAAGAGAGATTCCAGGATCAAGCACACATTTCAAGTACCACTGCCCCAAAAATTTAGATTAGACATAATAAGTTTCAGGGAATTTGAAAGACATCAGGAGCCAGAGTCGAGACTATGTTGAGCAGTAAGAAATCATTTCAAAGAAATTGCAAGTTTAGAACAGCAACAACAAAAGGGCATTAGGTCTACTGCTATGATTTCACACCTACCTTCTTCTTTTAGCCCCGCAACAAGCAGCTACTACCCACTTGTTCCATAACAAAAGTCAATGAGGAGCTGGAAAGTATGTTAAATAACGAGATGAGTGATCCATGTGCGTTTCAAAATGAATAACAGCTCTTCTGTCTAGAGAGCAATCAGTCTGAATTAGGACATATTGGTATCCAGAAACATCCTTCTAATAATGGACTTAACTAACCCCTAGTCCAATAATAAGACAGTGTAGGATTCTTCTATATTATTAAACAACTCGTGGCATAATATGAAAATGTTGCCTTCTTTTTTATCTACAACATGTCCAATTTATCATAACAATGAATCAGCTACTGATGCCAAAGGAACTGACACAACACAGAGTAACTTCTAAGCTATAAGCAGTGGACGTACTGACATCATCTCTAGCACTGCATGACATGAAGATTCGATTTCTGGGAACAGAAGTATGCATGAGAAATAGGACAAATTGAGTCCTATTGAATTAGTCTCACTCCAAGAAAAAATAGAAAATATAACAACTCACTTCGATGATCTTAAGAACTTCTATCAGTTAGCTCCTGACATACTCATGAAATTAATTAGAAATGAAAGTCAAAAGGGCAATGTATGAATGAGTTCTTTCAATCTTTTTTTAAGAAACTCGGAATCAAATCATTCTAGCCGCAGCTGTGGATCAAATGTTAGCATATATTTGAATAGATCAGAGATCATTAGGCAAACACTACAAATCAAGACCAATAAGCTCTAAAATTTCAGTACTTCACTTTATCTGTCCTGAAAAACGTACTAATATTATGAGATGATAGGATAATAGGAGAAATTTGAGTAAATAAAATTAGAAGACGTTAGGTCCAACCAAAGGGCATTTGGTCTAGTGGTATGATTCTCGCTTTGGGTGCGAGAGGTCCCGAGTTCGATTCTCGGAATGCCCCATTCTTTATCTTGCATTTTTCAGTTACCCCATATTCGAGATTTCAAATATCTGGCGAGGTTGGTTTCCCTGGGGCAATGAAAGTTTGTTGCAAGGTTATTCATTTTTTGTTTTCTTAAGGTTTACAGAGTAGGATTCGAAGTTTTCCCTGTCATGAGTTATGACAGTAGGATTGGAACTCCTGCACTATAGGACTTGGGTTCATTCAAAGTTCTGTCAAGGCTTATTGATAGATAATGGACCCGATTCTAATTTTCGCAAGATACTATATTCTCCATTTAAGGGTGGGATCTGCCTAAAGCTTCTACGCCCATGTACATCGGAGTCTGTGAGCTGTAAGAAAACCAGACATTAGACAAAAACCTGGGTTGGCTAAAACTTCCATTGTTTGAGATCCTGTTACCCAGTCAAAGTATCAGTCCCTCCACAAACTTATCATCGATGGCTGGTGAAAGTTTCAAACATTGGTGTGCTAAGCAATGTCCACATAATCATAATTGCGTTCACTGGAGTGCTCGTCATGTGGGGTCTGTGTTTCCTGGAAAAACCTCATCTTCCTCAGGACAGTTGAACCACTTCTTCTAGAGGAATAGGTGCTGTAGAGGAAGAGTAAATGCTTGTCGCTTTCACGTGCCCTTTAAGCCCAGCTCTAAACTTCAATCATTAAACTAATGAGAATCGATGTACTGAAACTGAAAACCAAAATGATATAGAGACTCAGATTTCTACTCTCATTGATATTTACCATGGGATGATAGTGATTAAATAAATGAAGAAACGCAATTACTGGTCAGGAAAATGAGGCAAATGTAAGACCGGTGGCTATTTGGTTCCCAGCAGTTTGACTATGAGTTGCATCCGTTCAACAAGAGCAATAACGATAATAACAACAATAATTTGGTAAAAATTTTAATAATACCTAAAATCAGCCTTACTCTTTGCAAGTCATGTGTGAAAGAGTGGAAAATCTTATAGCTACTCACCAGCTAACCATGTGTTCCGTGCTAAAAATATGGACCATTAGTTTTCTTCCCGTTTCTAGAAAGGGTTAAGATTATTTTTTTTTTGGTAATTAAAGGGTTAGAAAACAATTAGAAATTTTTTCTTATCCACAAGGGCCCTAGTGGAGCGGCACGGACTCCTTCATCAGTTCGAGTCTTGAACATAGAGTTGCTTTAAAAACTTGTGAGAGAGAGCTTTGCCATCCAAAAAAGGTCTTATGTAGTTCAAATTTAGACTAATCGGTTGTCCATATGACGCCAAATACCCTGTGGTTTAGCCAAAAGAAAAGAAAACAATTAGAAATCTAATAAATTAGGGTTTGATATTTGTTAGTGTGTAAAAGTAATTTAAATAAAATTAATAAACTTGAACTGCGATCTGCGAGTGATGGAAGCTCTGCTCTCGTTTAGTTATTAATTAAACAGTGCAAGGTCTTGATACTTGGGCCATACTCAATTGACTAAACTTGCCGTTGCAAGGAATTCATTCTAGATTGATTAATACGAGATTGGTAAGGAATGACATGGGAGATGACGCTCATGGACCATCACCTGAAGATCTTAGCGTGCAAACATAATAATATTCATACTTCTTTCAGATCTAGAACGTTGATTTTAACTTACTTGGAGGTTACTTGTACTCGTTTATTTGACATTAATATTCTATAATGACATTCATTTCTTTCCGTATTTATCAAATAATTTACTTTAATATATATTTTATAAATTATTATATATTTTTATGATTATTCAATACATATTAAAGATTATTTATTTGGTACATAGCAAAGTAATAAATAGTTATAGAAAAATATTGTTAAATTTTTGCTTTCTAGTATGAGCATTTTTAGTTTTTACCAATTTTCTTATATTTATTAAGTGTGTGTTTATTTTCTTGCTCTTCTTATTGTTAATACAATAGATATAGGAAGAGTCTTAAGCAAAGTTTTAGAAGTCTAGCTGGAAGTTGAACCGATAAGCGGGAAGTTTAAGATTTAAAAAGTTTAATTAGTATTAGATTTTTATAAAACTGATTAAAGATTAAATAAAATTAATAAAATAAAACTATTAAATAAAAATTAATTAATTAATTTTGGTTTATAAAAATCAATTTGTTTTGAAAAAGTAATTGATTAATTAATAAATTTATTAATAACAAAAGTTATTAAAATTAATCAAACTAAAAAATTTAAAACCAAACTAAAAAATTGACCAGTTAAAAATTTTTACGATTGAAACTGTTCAATTTTTTAATCGTTGGTCTTAAGTATTACAATGCAAATAAAAATAAGATTTTGTATTTTTAAAAAATAAAATCATAATAATTTGTAGTTATCATGGTGAAGTACATGCCTATATTGGAATTTTTAAGAATAGGAGTACTTGTTCATCCATTTATTGTTTCTAATATTATGCAACTACAACAAAATAAAATAACAACAATAACAATAATAACATTCATTCAATAAGAATTTCACTAATATATTGGGTCTAAATATAAGAAAATTAGAAAAGGCTAAAATACATTTAATCCCCCAGCATTTTATCCTTTGGTACATTATGTACCCCTTTGTTTTACAAATAGGCTTATTACATCCTTTGACCGCCGGTTAAAGGCGTTTAAAATTTAAAAGATTTTTTTATATCTGTATTATGATG
>JAOTAW010000202.1:32990045-33002671 GCA_025629945.1 Erythroxylum savannarum
AATCTAATTAAATACAAAGTTAGTTAATATATTCTTATTGCATTTTTATTATTTATTAAATAAAATTTATATATTTTTATTATATTATAAGTAATTATTATTTTATATAGGAGAAATTTGTAGTTTTTTTAGTTTAGTTTTAATTTTTTAAATTACAATTTTGTCGATACTGGTACCGATTCCGATGGGCACGGGGTGGATGTGCCCGATTCCCAGTGAGTGTGTCATAGGAATCCCATTTATCCTTTAAGGGCACAAGATGGTATTGGGAATCGGGCACAACTACCCCGATTTCATCTTAATTCTGATGGGATGTGATCTTCTGTTCCTATTTTTGTGTACCTACTCTGTCCCATTAAATTTAAGCCATCTATTTATGTAAGTCTCGTATAAATAGATGACTTTGATTTAACGGAACATGATAGGTATACAAAAATAGAGACAGAAGATTTCAGGGCCAATTCTGATACCTTGGAAATAAAAGGCATTGGGAATCGAGCACAGGAGATTTGATCCAGATTCCAATACCTTCGATATAAAACTTTCTTATTTAATACTAATTTTTTGTTGGGTCCTACCAAATACCAATGGGTACGGTACCGTATTCAAAATATTGCTTCAACCCTAATTGACCGGAGCTTTAATTGTCAATTATACTTATACTTGTTGAATGATCATTGAATGCCAATAGTCATTAAATGAGTTTATACATGATATCAAGAATAGCAGTAGGTAGGGCCTAATTGTTTTGTTTCAATTTTTTAATACAAACCATGCCGTTTTGACCAATTGCTTTCGTTCAAATTGTTCCATTTATGGAAAAAAAATCATTTTAGTCAATTGAATTGAGTCTAATTTAGGTTTAATGTTTCATTTATTAAATAAAATAATATCATTTTACTTAATTAAATTAAATTATTGTATTCAAAACTTTAAATTTTAATGATTAAAAAACTCAACCAATTTGACCATAAAAATCGTGAACTTACCAACTTTTTAATTCCGTTTTCAACTTTTTGGTTCAATTTATTTTAAAATTTTTTGTTGTTAAAAATCGATTAATTTATTAATTAATAAGTCAATTTTTATAAATTAATAAATGATTATAAATACAAATAAATAAATAAATTTTTATTTAATTATCTTTTTTTAAAATTAACTTCAAATTTGTTTATAGGTAAATACCATCTCTTTCAATTATATTTTAAATTCTTTAATTTTATTTAATTTTTAACCAATTTTGTGACAATCTAATTCTAGTTAAACCTTAAACTTCTTATCTTACCGATTTAATTTTTAACCCAATTTTTAAAACGTTAGTGCTTAATTTCCACCCCCAATTCAAAAGTCATAAATATATATTTAAGCACGAACAAACTTATTTAAATTAAAAATCAAATTGAACCAAACTGAACCGGAAAATTTTACCTTATGATATAACTACTCGTGAGCCGAAAAGGGTAAGTGAATGTTGTTAGGGTCTATATAGTGACCCTACAGAGAAAGGACCAAAATGTTGTTTAGGTCTATAGAGTGACCCTACAGAGAAAGGACCAACACAGGAAACAAAAGCATGCATGTCCCTGTGATCCTGCAATGGAAACAAAAGCATGCATGTCCCTATGATCTTGCAATTACTTTTCTTAACCATGAAGCTTAGCTCCAATTCAAGTAGCGGACCACGTGGGCTAATACCTTCTTGCATGTTCTTGAATTTCTTATTTGTTTCCTTTAAGAGTTTACCTTTTCTACGGTCCATGTTGAACATTAATTAAAAAATCATTAAACAAATGAAATAATGAGTAATTCTTCTTAATCTCTTATCCCCGTCAATATCACTAATCCTTTTCTTTAATAAGACCCAACAAATAGGCTAATAACTTATCAATTTTAAACTATTTAGTAACTTTTAGTATTTTAAAAATCTTAACAAAAATTAAACCGTAAAAAGGTTTAAGTAAAAAGTTCAAATAAGATTAGACCGTCATAAAATTGATTAAAGATTAAATAAAATTAAGAAATTTAACATATAATTAAAAGAGATTATCATTACTTATCTAATTGAAGTTTAATGGAAAAAAATATACTATTAAATAAAAATTAATTGATTTATTTTAGTTTATAAAAACTTGTTTATTTATAAAAATTGACTGATTAATTAATAAATTGATTTATTTTTTAAGAACAGGAATTATTAAAATAAATTGAACCGGAAAGTTAAAAACTAAACAAAAAAATTGAACGAGTCAAAGATTTTATGATTAAACCGGCTGAACGGATTAAATTTTTTAACCATAAGTAAATTTATCAAAATCATTAATAACAAACTTGAACTCATAATAAATCTTTTTTCAAAAATTTAGAAAATCATACTAATTGTACTAGTAAAAAATAATATATTATTATATCATCTCATAAAAACATTGGGTCAATTTTATAAATTAAGAAAAATAATATTCAATTATCTAAATGTTTTAAAAAATAATATTTTAATTTTAATTTTAATAAATAAAGCTGTTGGATCAATTTTTTCAATTTTAACGTTAATAAGAAACTAATTTTTAATTATATAAAAATTGAATATATATTTTATAATTTAAAAAAAATTATCCAAAATAATATCTACTATTATTGATTAATACGAAATTTACAACTTTGGATCAGACTAGAAGCCTCCACGTACTTAAAAATCAAATAAACTTTTGATTGGAATCTCTTAGTTTCCCGACACTGCATTAAAGATAAAGCCAAATTGGACTTTCACAAGCAAGTTTTACTATTTGGTTATAGTGATGTCACGTCCAAGGGACTAAACAAATGTAAAGGTTAGTAATTGGTCAAGCAATACACGTCCTTAAAACATCTGGATTATCAGTTAGTCTAAACCATTCGGGACAACCTTTGACCTAATACCAAATTGCATGTTTCTTTCATGGTAAGAGTCAATTTTGTTTCGCCAATTTTCTTATCCTTATAACAAGTGGATATATATATAGTGTTATCTAGATCATCCTCCAATCTTGTAATGTCTGCCATTCATAGAATTTGATGTATTTGTCATCCATATTTTAAAAATTCGATCGGAAGTTAAACCGGTAAGATAAGAGATTTAAAGTTTAAGAGATTTAATCAGTATTAGACCGTTATAAAATTCGTTAAAGATTGAATAGAATTAAAGAATTTAAAAATAATTGAAGAAAATTACCCCAACCTATCGAAAATTTTAAAGTTTAATTAAAAACGATCAAGTAAAAATTAATCGGTTTATTTTGGTTTATAAAAATTTATTAACTTACGAAAACTGGTCGATTAATTAATAAATTGATCAATTTTTATCAACAAATATTTTTAAATTAAATCGAATCATAAAGTTAAAAATCGAATTTGAAAGTTAGCCGATGCAATATTTTAACTGTTAAATAAACTGAACTAAAACATTGATTATTATTATATCAAAATAATTTAAGAAGGTAGTCTTATGGCATTTTAATTTTATCATTAAATTCGAATAATTAATACCCATTTGTGCAGAAGTTCAGAACTGTCGGCGGTGCACATGGCGGCAGTCGGTGGTTGTAAGCGAGGCATGACAGGCTACTAAAGGGGATCAACTTGTCAGACAGTCGGAATCACAGATTTGCTCTTTACAGATCAAAACTCATTATACTAATTCCAAGCCTGATTTGGAGAATCTGATCAACAAAAAATGATTGCAGTCCTGCATGCAGAACTAAGCAGATTATATTTATATGTGATTGAGCTTTTTTTTAAAAAAATTTAATAATTAAATAGTATTACAAAGAAGAATGATAATTTTTAAAGTATACAATGAATTAGAATGTAAAAATAGGATTTATAATCAGTTTAAATTGGATCAAATTTACTAAAATTTGAAGTTAAATTTAAAAAACTTAAATTTGAAATTCATTTTGAACTTAAAACTTTAAATATCTAATCAAATATAATTTAATTTGTTAATTTTAAATTAAATTGTCAAAATTAAACTTAATTATAATCAAACTATATTTAATATATTAATTTTGATTGAACTAAATTAAAAATAACAATACTTAAACTAGAGCATCAAACTTTAGATTTAAGTTTGAAATATTACCGTCAACGTATTTAATACATACGACTCCTCGTTTTATGTGAATTTGAAGAGGGTTAAAATGTACCTAACTTTTTTATTGTATTATTATAAAGAGATATTTTTATTACTTAAATATGTAATCTTATGATTATAAATGAGCAACTTGTAAAGGTTAAACCTACAACCTTAAGCTTGAGATATTGGTTTAATTTAATTTGAATTACCTAAATTAATACAACCAAAAAAGTAAAATAATGTAATTTTTAATTAAATAAAAAAAACCTATGCTATCTCGAAAGTCGAGTACTAAAGGACAGTCTTGGTTTCTTACACCGATATCCCAAGATTTGCTTTTCCTAAGTGACTCGTGTCAGGACAATGGCAGTGCGTCATGAAAACCCCAAAATGCTCAAATCTGGTTCAGGTGTTTTCCCTTTCGTTTCGGTGAAAAATAGGCAAACATTTGGGGATGTGTGTCACTGTAACCACATGGTTGAAGTAAAGCAATTTTAATAACAACCAAAAAAACAGACAGTCCGGATGCAGCTGTTTTATAACCTCATGCCGCGGTTAAATTGGTAAGGGATTTTTTTTATTTAAATCAAATTGTGGGTTCAAAATTTTCTTTTACGTGTAGCTGCTTAAAATTTAGAACGCCTTTTACAAGGCACCTATTTAATTCGAACGAGAATTAATTTGAGTGTAGATAATTTAAAAGTATCTTCTCATAATTAGGACCCTTTTAAGACACTTCATGAGCAACAAAAAAATAGACAGTTTAGATTTGACCTCGAATTCGATTAAATCACACCAATTGCATATTTTATACTAGATAAATCTTGTACGACATATTCAATCGAGAGAACATAAATAGAGATTCAAACACAGGATCTTTTAACCCCATATTCTCCACTCTATCAACTCGACTAATCCTGTAACTGTCTATCATAATACTAATAAATTGAATTAAATTAGCCCTTTAAATTATTTGAATTAGATAGTATTTCCTAAATCTGAAATTGACTAGAATTCTTATTAATTAAATTTTAAATTTTAATATTGAATTAAATCAGATATAAATAAACATAATTTCTTAACCTAAAAAATTGGGAAGTGTGCATCTTTCAACATAAAAAGTTGAAGTTGGAGAAAGCTTATCTTGAAAGTAAAATCTCATAAGGGAAATGAGTTCTATAAAGTTTTTATACTTTTTGCCATATATAAAGGTATTTAGCAAATATCACAATATAATATTAATCAATCTTCATATTCTTTAAGAAATGGTTTGATAATATGCTTTATATATTTTATAGTAAAAGCATAAATACCTCTTATAGTTTTCTTTATTATTATTAAAAAGTGATTTAAATATTTTAATTAACTTTTTTTTAAAATCATATCATAATAATCGTACAAATTAATAATAATTTATAGATTGTCATATGACAATATCTTTTAACACAATTTTTTAATTTTTAGTATTAATAAAATACTTTTAATAATTTAAGATAAAACAATAAAATCATTAAAGATTAGAGTCTTTTACTTTTTTTAAAAAATCAAAATCTCAAAAACTCTTCAAGTATAGGATAAAAGATATATAATTTTTAAAATTTTTATTTTTTAGAACAATATTTTAATGTAAAATAAATATTATATAAAAACTAATTAAATCCTGCTTACATGATGAGTTAACCTAATTTTTAAATTTAGTCCTACTTAATTAAATTTGAAACAAATTAATAATTTATTATAATTATTTTAAATTATTAATTTATCAAAGTAAATTAATTCACATTAAATTTAAAAATTGAATTGATTTATTATTTTATTATTTTATTAATATTATATGGCATGTAATTGAAATTCTTTTCATTATTTTGTTAAAATTTAAGAGAAAATATTTTTTAATTAAAAATAAAAATTTCACTTAAAAATTATATTTTTCACTTCAAATACAAATATTTGTAAAAATAAAAAAATATAAGAAAAGGATAATAATATAAAAGGCTATTACCCACCTCATGATGTGTAATGTGAAGATGTTGACTCCAGCTGTATCTCTCTATTTCTTAGCTCGCATGTCCCATCAGCTTTTTCTAGAAGGAGATTCCAAAGTTTTAATTTTGATTTATTTTATCTTTTTTTTAATGATATTTCCAAGGTAATTTCAACAATCGCTGCTCTATAAATCACATCTCTGATAACCACACATTCCTCCTTGCTTTTTTCTTCTCCCGTGGCTGCTACTCTCTAGCATCTTTTTGTTGTTCTTTTGCTTCCATTCATTTTGATATATATAGTTCAGCAGAGCTCTGGCTTTGAACTGAACCATCTTCCATTGATTTGCCTGTTTCGAGCTTTTGTTCTGATTTCTGGTGCCAAACTCAGCTACCCATTTGCTGAATCTTGTTTCCAGATCGGTTTTCAACACAAGCTGTTAATTTCTCAAGTGCCAATCACAAAGCTCTCATCTTTCTATATTGATCTGGTGTTTGTAAGGCTTTTACAAGCATCAGTCCTCGGTTTCTCCGATTGGGTTGTTCTGGGCTGTCTTTATAATCAGTCTTCATGCTAAATATCTTGTTCTTGATGTTTGAGATTCATGTCTCCAGTTCTCAGTGAGATTCTCCTTTCGGGGTGTATGATCAATTCCACTATCAGGCGCAGGACCCATCTAGTTCAATCTTTTTCAGTTGTTTTCCTTTACTGGTTGTATTACGTTTCATGATTTTTGCCTAAAACACCTGATATTTATCCTATAATCTACACATATATATATATACTAGTATTGTTATACTATTATCTATCCTGTACTGTCTTGAGTCTGTTGCTAGTTTGGGTCCTGCTATTACTCTCTTGGTCAGTTTGTTTTGAAATTTGTGAACTTTGTTCTGTCACTTGATGGCTTGTTCTAGTGGAACATCTTCAGGTTCCTCTCAGTTGCAAAACTCAGGATCTGAAGAGGATTTGATGGATCAGAGGAAACGGAAGAGAATGATATCAAACAGAGAATCAGCTAGGAGATCTAGAATGAGGAAGCAGAAGCACTTGGATGATCTAATGGATCAGGTGGCTCAGTTGAGGAAAGAAAACCATCAGATTGTGACCAGCGTCAACGTCACATCACAGCACTACATGAAAGTTGAGGCTGACAATTCTATACTCAGAGCTCAAGTTAGTGAGCTAAGCCACAGACTTGAGTCTCTGAATGAAATCATCCAGTTCCTAAGTGCAAGCACTGGAGTTCATCGAGATTCAACCACTTTCAATGAGCCAGCTGATAGCTTCTCGAACCCATTGAACTTACCATTTCTGAATCAGCCAATAATGGCCTCTCCAGATGTTTTCCAGTATTGAAATCAATCCTCCATCAGTTGAAAGTTTTGATCTTCTAAGGGAATAAAATTGTTTTCAGCCAGGAAGAGTGGTAGATTGGATCAGATTATATCAGTATTAGAACTTAAGAATAAGTGGATTAATGAATAAATGTTGTGTTTCGTTGGTTGCTTGGTCTGTAAATTGGTACTGCTCTACTATAAATGTGTGGTTTCTGCAGTTTATGAACTGTGTAATGTGTCTATTGGTTCTGTGCTTATCTATGTAACTTCTGTTTCTAAACCGTGCACAACTTTACTCCTGATTTGTCCTTTTTCCTCATCAAAAGTTATTTGATATAGTAAAATATCCGTGCAATCAAGTGATGGGATGTCCTTGTCTTTCACAAATTCAATGGTTGAAGTCACTTTAGCAAAAGATCGTATGAAACTAAGACACATCTTTTAATCTACAAGTGGTTCTGCAGTTTATGTGTGTTTTGATTGCTGAGCTGCCAAATAATTCCCACCGAAGTTTTGGTCTATTTTATTTAATAAATTTTGTCTAGTGGGTATAATTAGTTCAAAAGAGAACTTTGAAGCTTAAAAGTGTTAACATTAGAATGAATATTGTGTCTTGATAGAACTAGACTTCAAATATTGCAAATTATAGAAAAAACCATTTGATCAAAGATTAATAATGAAGAAGATCGATACAAGATAGAGATTAATATGAAGTTTTGTTCAACTTCCAATGAATTTGTAACCGTTATTTTTAAATAGTTGTTTGATACTCGATCGAAAAAGATTGGACAAATTCTGTTAAATGATCGTTTCATCACAATAGTTTAAGTTGTGTGAGGTCAACTTAATTGGTTTTATATATTCACTAACACTCCCTCAAGTGAAAGCCTTTTGAGCTTGAATCTTGCACATGCTCACTATACCTTGTGCTGAATAACATGTGGATGGTAGGATTTAAACTTACGACTACTTGGTCACAAAGGCTATGATACCATGTTAAATAACCATTTTACCATAATAGCTTAAGCTGTTGTGTGAGGCCAACTTAATTGGTTTTATATATTCACTAACACACCCCCTCAAGTTAAAGCCCTTTGGGCTTGAAAGCACAGGCCCACTTTACCTTGTGCTGAGTAATAGGCGGGTGGTAGGATTTGAACTCACGACCACTTGGTCATAAAGGCTCTGATACCATGTTAAATGACTGTTTCACCATAATAGCTTAAGTTGTTGTGTGTGAGGCCAACTTAATTGGTTTTATATATTCACTAACAAATTCGTTACCGTTTTTTAATAATTACTTAATTTAGATATTTAATAAAAAAGAATAATGAGATTCGTAATTATTATTTTCAAATAATCACTTAACATTTAACTAAAAAATAAAAGAATTTGTAACCATTATTTTTAAATAATTAGTCGCTTGGTATTGACATTCCATTAAAAGAGGAACGGTGTCACTTAGCACTCAATCAAGAAAGCATTAGTAAAATCTAAATTCTAAACTTATTATAAATAATATGTCTTAATGTTATTACCTCTTCTCATCACTTGACCACAAAGCCAAGTTTTAGAGCTTTGGTTAATTATATATGAAACTTGAGGTAATAGAGATAGACTCATAATGGTGCTTTAATTAAGTTGGTAGCGAGATGGACATAGAAGGAGAAATATGGACAACACTAATTGCCAATTTTACGATGTTTACTTAAAATCCACTCTTTGATATGTACTTTGAGTAATAAACTATGATAGGAGAAGTAGGAGGAAGATTTTCCTTTTGCGGTTGCTTCCCAACTAAGACTAGATCAAAAAGTTTATCATAAGAGATTGGACTCAGTCAAGCATTAACTACTCAAACAAAGGGTCGAAAGTTTAAGTGATTCTGCAAAATAAATTGTGGACACGGACACACGACACGACACGGACACGGACACGCGACACAGGGACACACTAACTTCTAAAATTTGGTAGACACGGATACGACATATATATATATATTATAAAATTTAGAATTAAGAAAAAAATTCAGAATTCATAACATGATATATATTGATTGATGTATTTCAAGACTTCAAATATCTTGATAGTTCATACATATTTTGTACTTTATAAGCCCCTCTCAAAAAATATGAAACATATATACGCACTCTTTATGGGTGTCTATATCAAACACTTGTCTGACACGCAGACACGGCTTCATTTTACCGTGTCCGTGCTTCTTTGGAACAAGATCATCCATGCTCACATTTGCATTGAGAGAAATCATATTGTCATAACAATTTTTAGCACATTCAAAAGATCGAGTAACACTTTCAGTACTATGTTGTTTAATTTTATAGAGTTTAGATTTGAGGAAGAGATCCATAATTGAATGCTTGCATAATATTGTCACAAACGGCTTGAGCGGTGTTGATATTCACTATCAATGGTAGAACTGACAGATCTAAGGAAGGTTTTATATGCAAGGTTTTCGTCGTCACCAATCACTTTTGGAGGGGGATAGATGGATCCATCAATGTGACCTTTAAGGCCATGACAACTAAGAAAGGGGTAAATTTGTGTTTTCCAAAATAGGAAATTCGAAGAAGTCAGTTTAAAGATGGAGTTTTGACTGAGAGATGGTGTAGGAAAGGGAGGAATTACTGGAGAAGAAGAGGAGGTGACGATAGTTGTAGCGGGGGAGCAATTGATATCCGACATGATTGTGGTTGTGAAGCATATTAAGCTCTGATACCATTAAGAGATTTTGTGTTCTCTGGTACTGCAGATATATGTTGGGAGTCAATAACACAACTCTCTCAAATATTAACCAAAGATTAACAACATACTCTTAAACTTCAACCCGTAAATTTACGTAGAAAACCTTTCAATATAGAGAGAAAAAATTATAGGCTAAACCGAAAAGCAAATGAACTAAATTCAAATAAGAATTTGCAAAGTTTAATATTTCGTCTCAAAATTACAAGTTGTTTTATCAAATTTCAAGATTGAAAAAAAAGTTGATATGTCAATCAATAAATACTCAAATCAACTTCGAGAATAATAAAAAAAGGATAAGACTATTTTTCTACTTGCTCTCTTTCTATTTTTCCTTCCTTTTTTATATTTTGCCCGCACTCACTCATTAAATATACATCTTTTTTTTATATTTTGAAATAAGTTTTTCTGTACCATACACAATCACATAAACAATCTTGTAAGTATCGGTGTCTCTTTTAACATTGCTTAAGTCGCAGATATACCCAGTCACAGAGAGTTATACAATTATCACACGCGGCCGTATATGTTATGAACACAGGCGTTACACGACAGTGTATGTCTTCGCTCTTCACGTCTTTCAACATACAATTTCAAAGATTTACACAATTAATCCACAAGGCCATATAAGTAGAGGACATAGGCGTGTAGCACCTTACACAACTATGTCTATCCAAAAAAGCTTGATCCAACAATCATTCATCTTGTTTTTACTCGTTTGTCATCTCCACGAATCATAAAAGTGTCAAAATAATTTGATAAGTAAACAATATGAAGTACAGAGGTTGTAGATATACACAAGTTGTGGTAGTAGATCTAACAGTCTATTTACCTTTACTTATCCGTATCACTGGATAGGGACAATGCTTAATTACCTTATAGAAGAGAAAGACTAAATTGAATTAAGGATAAATGAGATACTTGTCATGAAAATTTTGAAAAGTTTTGTAATTTTTAAAATTTTTAGTTCTTAAAAAAAACTAAAAATAAAACGCTTACAAGCTAATCAAATGTTATTAATATGGTAATTTAATTCAGCTAGTATACTCAAACTGAACTAATTAAGTTTGATTTAAATTAATAATAAAAGATCGTTATAATAAATTATAATTTTGTGTTAAATTTAATTAGCTCGATTCGAATTTAAGAGTTAGTTTGAGTCATTCATTTGATCAGTACAAGTTTGATGATAATGACACATGTTTTTAGTCATTATTTTTAACTAAAATTTGATATAACGGATTTTTTTAAAATATAAAATTACAAAATTTTATATTTTATATTTTTTAAAATTAAATGTATTTTCAAAAATATCTTAAATTATAAAAGTAGATGCATATCTTTTGCCCCTGAACCAAAATCCTTCTTAAACAAACAAAAATCCAGGAAACTAAGGCAAGTGGGACTCAACTTTTGTCTATACAGTAATTAAGTCTATGGTTTTCTTAAGATTCCATCCACTATTTGCCTTTAACATATCAAACAAAGAAAATAATTGAAAAGGGACCATAAGGCCTAACCCACTTTATTTCTCTTTAATTTGGTCTTTTTCCATATTTTTTCACTTTCATATAAATACAAAACATTGCAAGGGACAAGCATGTGGCCATGTTTTAGTCACAATCAAGAAGGTGTCCTAATCATGGTTCCGTAAGCACTCAAGCAACTTAAAACTTTCCATTAATATTGTTAAATTCACCATTTAGCATACATTAATCATAATTATAAATTAAGAATTATCTAATCTTTTAAAAAAATTTCAATTCAATACTAAACCTTTTTAAAAAATTTCATTTTATTTGACTGCCTTTTTAAAGTTCGTGCAAATTAAGTCAACAAATTATTTTTCCTAATATGACATGTCTATCCCATTTATTAATCATATAAATAAAAATAACGATATGGACTAAATTGTACAAGTTTTGAAAGGTTAATTACTAATTTTTAAATTTTAGAAAATTTGATACTAAATTAAAAATTTTCTAAAAATTAGACAAATTTGAGTATATTATCTTTAAAAAATTAATTTTGCCCATTTTCGAAAGGTGTATTAATTGTGCTTTCGTTTAATAATTATCACACATTTGACATCTTAATATTTTATATTTAGAATATAATAATCTCTTCGTAAAGTCTATCTCTGTTAAAACTATCAATTTCCTAATAGTTAAATAAATATTGCTTTTAAAACTGAACCGAAAACTAAACTGATAAAACAGGATGTTTAAAGTTTAAAAGATGTAACCTGTATTAAACCGTCGTAAAATCAATTAAAGATTAAATAAAATTGAAAATTTTGAAAATTAATTAAAAAAGATCATCTTTATTCGTCAAAAAATTTAAAGTTTAATTAAACACGAGAGTCGAAATTGTTAAATAAAAATTAATTAATTAATTTTAGTTAATAAATATAATTACTTTACAAAAACTGA